>JAQGAO010001882.1:0-22055 GCA_034697705.1 Ommatoiulus sabulosus | reverse complement strand
GATGACCATAAAAAAGGTGGGGCAGATGCATAGCGCCACCAACCGTCACTTAATTATCATTTGCGTGGTTTCCCCGCTAATTTCAAATTCATCATAATTTAGTCACGTGACCGCGCTTATGCGCATGCACAGTGACGTTACAGTAACCGTTGAAAGAACCGTGTTGACGTCCTCTATTTGTTGAAAAGCAACGTGACTATGTACCTTAAAAGTCCCAACTCCGATACGTTATTGCGACGTCACGTCCGGACATGCGCATAAGCGCGGTCAACTTGCAAAAAATTCATCGTTTTTCTTGACAAGACAGCCAGTTATGGCGGGACACAAATACCAGGGAGTCCTATTGCAAATACACTGTACCACTGATCGGATATTTCGCCATCTGCTGATCAATCGACTCTGGAAATGAATTACGAATAATCAGCAATCGATTATCTTCAATCGGAACTAAGGTAGGGCCAGAATTTACAATGGTATCAATTTAATAAATGGTTCTAAAGTTTGGTCGGCGAAAAATAGGCTTCACGCGCCTCGCTTCACCGGATCGAAATTCCATTGCCTTAACGTGGAGCATGTGCGATTTTTGGTGAAGCCGACCTGACTCCCAAAATGGAGGGTTATAGCGTGTAAAACTGGGCGTCCGATCTGCTAAACGGGGCAAACTGCATTCAACGCTATTGACCACGCTAAACAAATAACGTCGCACGTACGCTATTTCGCACGCTACTGCTAAATCTCCCTAATATAATAGTAACGTTTGCGTTACGCCAAGATTCGAGCCGTTCTGATTTATTGAAGTTAGGTTGCTAGTATGAAATAATTCACAGAAGACACATCCCCATCTACGAGGAGTTTTCGCCAGCAACCTCACCAACAGTATTATAATAATGAGTTGTTGATGACTTAGCATATGAAAAGTCGCTGATAAGACTTAATACTTTTTAGTATGCATAAAAGAATCATGCTAATAATATGGGCGGCATTAAGAGTCTCGGCATATAAATATGCATAATGCATGCGTGTTAAACGCCGTGGTGGAATCCAGCGTTTAACGTCTGATTACGTGCATTAGAGCTAACGTTCAATCTGCGCCGAGTTTTTTATACCTTCAGATTTTTACAGCGCAACGCGGAGCGAGATATTAATGCGTGTACCCTATAAATATTCAAAATTTATAAAAGATTCAGTTAATTCATTCACGTACAATTAGAGCTTTTTTAATGCCCATTAGTAATGCAGGCACAGATGGTTGGAGGGAAAAAATTGCTTCTGGGGCGCTTAAGGTTCTCGGAAATATTGACAGCGAGTGACGGAAAAGAAGCGAATCAAAATGAAATTAATATCCAAAGGCAGCTTGATTGCTGCAAAATATAAGTAGGCACTTTGGGGTAGAAACTGATTATGATAAATTGATAAGATGAATATTAAAGATGGAGATGCATCGAGTACTGGCCTAGATACGTTTAAAACCTAGCTTATTCCGCATGCTTCCATGCTCGCAATTTATTTATACGACTTATATCGGAGTTTCGTGATAATTCATGCAGTTAGATATTGCTCAGAAGCGAAGTGAGCTGCGATATAACTTTTTTGCATCATGCGAGATCATTTATTTTCCCTATATACCAACGAAAAATGAGCTGGGTTGTTAGTCATCGCCACAATGCACTATATCCATTTATCAGTCGGTAAACAACAATTAAAAGAATTCATAAATATCCCCAGTACCGACCGATACCTTTTTGAAACGTCTTGGCACTGACTTAATGGGAAAGTTTTATTGCTGCGTGATTCTTAGTTAAGTGGTAATAACTTCCTTTTTAGACCATGCTCGTGTCACATATAAAGCATTTCACAGAAGTGAACTAGCCATCAAAACACAACTTTATTTCAAGTACATAAGCTGCGATCGTAATATTTACAGCTCGCGGGACTTATGTGCTTATAGTAACATGTTTTAGCTACTGATTTAGGTGTATTTTATACTTATTTCATCCATAAACCACAAAGCAGTCAGTCTATAAATTTAGATGCGATCGATTTTTGTTGAGGATAAATGAAAGTGAAAATCGGATTCATTAAACTTTTGACAATGGTTGAAATACTATAATACCTAACAAAATTAGGTCAACAAAGGCAAACATTTGCTCTGTCAAAGACCTAAATACCTAAAATACATAGTGTATATGAAATTGTTGGTATTTCATTATTATAATTTTGGAATATAATTTTCAAATGCGTATTAGGGCGTAAAAATATCTGTAATAGTTTTTGATAAACACTACACATTCGCACAAGTACACATTTACTAACAATATTTTGAAAAACAAGTTTTCGAGCATACATATACAATACATTACCTATATGCGCTGTAAGTATTTCAAATATTGTATTCATACTGTATTTATGTTCAGTATTTAGAATTTCAGGTTAGATTTCCACCGAACCTATTCTCGATAATGCAATCCAATATCCTGTCGCCTTCAACGAACCAAACTATACTTTACAATCAATTGCGCAATTCTGCAGGTGGAAACTCGAAATTTTGAAACTGATAGAGAAATATTGCAATGCAAAAAATGCATTAAAATGCAATTAAAAATGCAATTAAAATGGCGCCGAGCAAGCCCCGTGATAACAGACTTCGTGAAATGCAACTTTTTAAACTGGAATTAATTTCTACCGTAGGTTAAATATTTCATAGCAGTATCGATGTCTCCAAAGGGAGTATATTTCGCTACTCCAACGTGTGCGGATGAATATAGGGGTGTGGGAGTATGAGGTGACTTTCATCTGTTTATCCATACAAACCCATCCAGGTCTACAGTATATGTGTAGTGAGGAAATTTCATATTCCCAATTAAATGCAAATTTATCAGACCGCTTAATGACAGCTCTTTTATCACGGTTGGCATAAAGAAGGGGGACCGTGAAGCATTAATCAGCGACCGGGATGATGTATCGAGCAATTAGAATTACTAAAATTGCAAAAGTTAATTAATTTTGCAAAATTCGTTTGTGCGTTCCCCATTGAAGACGAATGTCGACAGCGCGCCTCTATGGCTTAAAAGACAAATTCAATTGTGAGACCGACAAATCCCTGGATTGCATTTGTGCAGTTGTGCAGCTTCCTGCATTTTTATTTTATTGCTCCGCTTTTGGATTGGCGACTGCGTGGCAGGACTTGGCAACATTCGGAGCAAATACGAATGAGGGAGCTGAGCTCGAAACAAATTAAAATTTCCATTCAATATATCGACAGCAGCATCACATACTTTAAATTGTCAGAGAAAAAAAACACATGACTTTTGCGAATGAAATTTTGAAAAATAACAAGAATGATGACATCAAACCGAGGCAATTCTTAGAATAAGGTCCATAAATATCGTTTTAGAGCAATAAATGGAAATGTCATTGACGTACACTGTAGTTGGTACGTATATTAAGGATAATTCCCAATGTTAGTTTTCAAACAAAAGTATTAGAAAGCATTAGATCCTTGAGCTTAAGGGTAAGAGCACACAAAATGCTTATTGCAGGTGCTTACCACTCGGCGTACACTAGCGCCACCAAGCGGGATAAGAATGCGGCATGCTTTTTAAATGAGGCGCACACAAAGAAAGCTAAGCCGAGAAAGGCTGAGCTTACAAGAAGCGCTGATAAGCATTCAAGAATGTTTTTAAAATTCTTTTTTGGAAATCTGAAAGCAGATTTTTAAGACACAGAGTGGCACGCAGATCACTATTGGTCAAAAGTGTAGCCAAATGCATGCTAGCCATGCACGATTTGAATGTATAGAGAGCACGTGTTTTATAATTCTTCCATTCTTTTCGTATTGCCGTTACTGTTATCCATTCTGGGAACCATTGACAAATAAGTGCAATGGCACCAACAAATACACTGACCATCACGCTGATATCAGCGTTCATTGTCCGCCCCAAAGCTGGAAAAAAAGAAGGTGAAAACAAGCAGGAAAGAAGCTGAAAGAAGCACGTCGAAAGTAAGCATTCTGCATGTGTTCTTACCCTATGTCAGCAGCCAATTTCAGCAAACAAAACTTGCATTTCGCAGACTATACATTGCTTGTTCCAACTCAGCAAAGAAACTGTAGTTTATGGCATTTGCGCACTCTTCACGAATTGCCCTCTTCCCATTCAACTCGATTTTTCTTAGCCAATTCATTTCCATGGCAGAAAGTTTTAAATAAGACTTTGAAATGTTGCGCTATAAAAACACGTGGCGACCCGCGATGTTCTTCCATCATTAATTTATTTCAGGTTCAAGAAAAGCGAAGTAGGAGGTCCATCGTAATAGGGGGTCTCTCTTGCACGCATCCCGCTCTCGGATAATTGATTCAACAAGACCCTAAGTATTGATTCGAAACCAATGCTCACAGACAAACATTTTTTTTTTCTAGCACCCGTTCAATGGGAAATGCATTTGAGGAATGCGCCTGAAATGTCGATGCTGTACACGGGTTCAACTGAAAAAGCGGAAGTCCGTGCGGAGCTGGACGAAGAACGATGGAAGGATTTCACCTCGGGGAATTTGTTACTTCCTTCGTCTTTGACAAGTTTCCCTACAGTCTTCAAACCCCAAGAATTCCTCGCCTGTCGTTAACTTAAATGTTCACTTCATCGAGTTTTTTTCCCCCATAGTAAACGACTTTGAGCGACAAAAAAAGAACATGGAAAGTTACACCAAGAAAACATTTGTAACTGTCGCACCCCAAAAAAACGGTCATTTTTGGACATTTTTAAATTCCTTTCGTAAGAGTTTTTTCATTGAGATGGAAAGTTTTTCTACTGAAAATGTATGCTATACTAAATGTGCTGAGCAGAAATGTCAATTGTTAGCGTACAGATCTACTGTATACTGATCTTAACCAAAGTTCGTAATTAAAACAATTTTTTCCGTGATAATTTTAACGTAAAGGACAATTAGTGCATTTATGAAATGGTAAATGGCTGCCACACAATGAATGGTTGAAATTTATAATCGCATCTAATCTGTCACAATAATGAAAATGTTAGGAATTATGTTTAGATTATTTGAATTAATAAATCAACCTTATGTTTTGTTTGATTAATTTATTAATTTCCTTTACCAAAATTCACATTTTAACATACATTGTATGCAAGAGAGCATCTTTGTTTCTTGCTCTGAACCGTATGTCTTAACTGATTATGTTTACAAATAATGCCTCTACTTCCCGTTGGCACAATTACTTTTTATGTCTGATGAATTTTTGTTATTAAAGCACAACTTCCGAGGGAAAATTCATGAGATTTTTTCCTGTTTCAAACGATGTTTACTTTTTACCTGATTCAACAATCCAGATTTCACGAAGCTAATTTCCAGGTATACACTAATTAGGTGGATATTTCGGGGTATTATTAATAGCTATAGAGTGCCCTTCATCCCCTAATCTGGTTTCATTCCTATAGGTCTATATTTCTCAGAATCAGCGCTCGGGAAAAAATGACGAGTTTTTCACTCGCCTTGTGTCATCGCAAACATCCATAAGTTAAAGAAGCAATTAGTGCGACTTGATATTTCATTGCACGTCATCTAAAGTTTTTTTTGTTCTGCTCTATAGGTTTAATATAAAAAACTACTTAATATGGCCTGTAGGGTCTTGAGTTGAATGAATCAAAAAACTTGCCAATAGATCAGCAGGATAGGGCAATATAAAAACGGTTAGCATCTATATCTCATTTTTATGAAGCCCATTTTTTTTCTCCTCTCCTATACCCTTCTCGATAAATGTGAATAATTCATTTATATTTGCTTTTCCGAACAGTTAAAGCAGTCACCACCCGCGTGCCAGGGCCAACCCTTCATAAATTAAAACTGAAAACGTTAAGCAATATATTAACATTGTGCCTGGAACAAATTAATCTTTTATTTATGAATTTCCCCATTTGAACATCTCCCAAAGGTGCTCGCCTTATGCCCACTTGATACCTAAGATTAATGGGACCAACTTCCTCGGAGTAAACCTTCCAATAGCTTATATACATAAATTGAAGATAGAAATCTATAAATTTAAAAATCTAAGGCGAGATCGATCCTCCGCTTATCCGAACAGCTTCAGGGATCTCGAATCTGACTGCGTCAGTGGGTGGCACAATGGGTCCTAGAACGCACTATCTTCAATGTTGGCCATTTTAGCGTTAAATATCGCTGTAGAGCTTCTGCCAAATCTGTATTTCAGGTCAAATTAACATTGCATTTTTCTCTTACAAAATTGCATGCGTCTAAAATACTGACTCACTAATATATATATATATATATTCAAACAACAATTTTGTAATGATGACACATTTTGAAATAAGGAAGATTATTGAAAAGCCTTAACAATGTTCCTCACCAGTTTTATCTGGTTTCTTTGCACAATTTTTCAATATTAAATTGTCTTCATCAGCTCAAACGTTGACGAAATGTCGAAACATATAGCCTATTGTTGAATCGTTAAGCAAAGAATCAAAATAAAACTGGTTAACTAACATTAAGTCTAGTCAATAATTTCCCATAATATCCAACCACTTGAAGATGAATAATGGTAGAGAAGAGCCTTATTTTAAAATAATGCACGATGGTAAAATTATTTTCTGCAATCTCGTTACATCCGGTTTTCCATCGAGGGTACGAACCATTCATTTTAAAAGAAGTGCTCTAAAGCTGCTCGTCCATGCATCTTAGGATTTGGCAGGTTTGTTCCGAGAGTTTTCGTTCAAGTTAAATAAAAGTATTTTCTTTATTGCCGAAATCTTAATTTTCGGGACTGCAATTGGGGTACAGATTACTACACCATTAAAACTACTGCGGGGCCTACTTAAGTCCGCTTGAATTAGACGTACCAAAAGTGTCATCGATCTCTCATTTCATCGACTTTCATATTGGGCAGCCAGCCTAGCAGAGTGCCATTAGAAAGCTTTTTCCAGTAATTTCATCTTTCAAGTTTAAACGAATATAAATGGAGATTCGTTCGCTTTTAATCCTAATTTTTTTTTTTCTTAAATAAAAGTCGCTCATTTCGATCCCGATTTAATCCGAGGAATGCTAGCCAAAATTATTCATAATTTCTCCTTCGCGCCATTCGCTAAGCCCCGGCGAATTAGCCCTATAATGAGAACAAATCAGCCGCCAACTCTTTGAGTACCAGCTATTCATTTTCTCCGCTTAATACGCGACTTTTACGCCAGCCTACTAAATGTCTATTGAATTTAGTGGCTGGTAAATGCCACGAGTATAACTCGTGCTTTACGAGCCATATAATATCTTCACGTACGCCTCTATATTTATATTCGCAATCCTCACTCTCGCCTACATAGAGACGTTAAGCCCAATTCCCATAGGTAGACACGAGGCGGTGCTTTGCTTTGCCAAAAAATAGGGGCTTTCAGTTCGCCTCATTACGTCGTCTAGCGCCTAGCCCATTTTGCGACGTAAAAATTTAAAAAAAATGCCTTTCGTAACGAACGAGGCGATTAGCTACGTTTTTCTTCTTCTCCTCCCCGGTGTTGCTCACTAAATTTGAAGATTAAAATGTCAGGAAACGTTATTGTCCCGGCGTCTAGTGTGCCTAATTGTTTCTAAAAATTCCTCATCTCTGATTACTCAAACAGAACTTAATGCCTCCCCATAATTCACAGGTGATGTAGAGCTCATTATGAGCCTTAATTATGGAAACGAATCAATTTTCTAATTTGCATGCGCATTTTCTTAATTTGTGCCAATTATCTCAGGCAGTGCAGAAGCTCATCCGAAAAAAGAAAGTTTGCCACTTAAAGACTTTGACAGCGCTGAAACCCCCAGTTCGCATCCATATTATGCCAGAAATGCAAACGAAGAGATAAACACTCGCCCATCTCGTACACTATGCGCAGGCGCGGATTCCCAGCTTAAAAACTGGCGTCTACTTAATCCCTGTCTTAAAGTAGTCATAGCAACGATTTAAACAGATTGACTACACATTAAAAGTATCTTTAATGAAGGATATATCGAACTTCTCCTCGACGCAATGGCCCCTTATCCTTTCTCAGCGCGATGAAAGAGGGTAAGCTGATCATCGAAGAAACAAAACTTTTTTCATATTATATTTACGGTAGAAAATGCTCTAAAAAAACAGAAATCCGGTGATAATGAGCCCCTAAAATCAGGCAATCACTGCAAGCTCGTGTATTGCGGAGCTGCCCACAATCTCCGCGAATTGGAGAGTTCCGCTGAAATTAGGCATTGCTACTTACTGTACGTAAGGGTGCGAATACAAAGAATGCTTACTTTCGACGAACTTCTTTCAGCTTCTTTCGTGCTTGTTTTCAGCTTTTTATTGCCAGCTTTGGGGTGCACAATGAACGCTGATATCAGCGTGATGGTCAGTGTGTGCTTTTTGGCGCCACTGCATGCGTAATTGAGTTAGGTTAAACATTCCGCGTAAAACCTTGCACATGCGTATTAGCATCTCATGATGAGCGCAGGACACGTTTTAAGGTACATAGGCGGGTATGTGTGCATGGCTATACATGTACTTTTGACCAATAGTGATCTATGTGCCCCTCTGAGTCTTACAAATTTAAAGCTTAGAAGCGCTTCTTTTAAGCTCAGCCTGGCTCGGCTAAACTTTCTTTGTGTGCGCCCTCATTAAAAAAGCATGCCACATTCTTATCCCTCTTGATGGTGCTAGTGTACGCCGAGTGGTAAGCGCCTGCAATAAGCATTCTTTGTATTCGCACCCTAACAGCAAGCTTTTGCCGGCTACCGGAATATTCATTTAAATCTGGTCGTTTGTACTCAAAACTTCAAAGATTTAAAAATCAATTAATGATATTCAAAGTTCATGATTGTACTACACCAAATTGATCGTTCATTTTCGAACGTCACACTCGTTACATGCACTGCGCGGAGCATCTGATATTTCCAAGATTTAATGGCTGTTCAGCACGAAGTCATAGAAGTCATTCCCCACGACCGAATTCCCTAGTGTTTAGTTTCATAACAATAAGAACTTTGAAAATACGGTGTACGGAAATAAATGTGTTAAAACAAAGGTCTCCTGTGGTATTAGTTTTCAATTTTTTTTAAACGGAAATTTTGCGGAAGCAATCAAAGAGGTGAACCACAACTTTTCCTGAACATGTATTGTCCTGAACTAATGCATTGGATTTCTGGAGAACAGAAAAGTTTAATACATTATAGTAGTCCCAAACTTATACCATGTTTAGCCACAATGCGTGTGATTGTCGATAATTCTTTAATGCTCCTATGTATCCAATTCACATAAAAATCTCAGTGCTTATACATACTTGCTTGGAAGAACCTGCGTTCGGACCAGGTTCTATTGCTTTTAGTCTGGTGTAGACAGTCCTTAAAGACATCTTCCAGAAGGATGAAGGTCATAGAACGCGTGAGAAAGGAGTAACTTGACATAATTCACAAACTTCGGAAGTAATGAGAGAGCTCGAGCGCTCACCGCATCGCGCGGGTTCCTCCGGTTAGTCAATGTGGCCACCATCAATTTGCACGCCTCCCTAAAGACCTACGTGGAAGAGCGTATTAACGACATAGTAGCATCTTCACCGTGTGCCTTTCGCACAAAACTCGCAAAATTTGCGCAATTAGACGGCGCCGCTTTCACAACGTTTGGCCGCAATTAAAGAAACGCGAGGCCAACGCGTGCAGGTTGCGAAGGCTGGGCTGACCTCCCGACACCCGAAATTAAATTCAAATGCATCCGAGGCGGGCGTAATGCGTTTTGCGAATTAAATGAAAATCCAGCACGCTTAATTGCGAACTAATCTACATGCAAATTATCACTCGCAGTCATAACGTTTAATGCGCAAAACGCAAAACATTCGGCGGGAAGATAACGAAGGAAACAATCTTGGAATCGCCACTGTCTTAGAAACTGGCACGACGACTGACTTTTGGCGAATAGGGTTGGCTAGCGCTTCTATTAGATTAGAAGTTGAGCGAGCAAAATGCATCTCTAAAAGAGTCCTGGCTGGCAACAACCTTGTTAAGCGACCAACATGCTCGCGTCATTATCCTTCATAATGGGACTGCACGCCGTCAATTATATGGCCTAATAGGTAATTAGAGAGTTCATTAAAATAAACTAATTAGTCCTTAAATTATGCACGAGTGACTTCAAACTGTTTTATGCGTCTATTTACTATATTAGATACGCAATAGGTTGGATAGGCGCAGGGAGATAGAGAGGAAACATTCGACGTTGCGTTTTCCCTTTGACGAAACGCAGATCGAAACATTCCCTCCTCCCCCCCCCCCTTCACCCAACTACCCCTCCTATATATTAACTCGAAATTCCCTTTTCCCCGTGTCTGCTTATCGCGTGGCTACGCCAGATCCAGTCGCCGCTTCGAATCTGCTTCGGTTTGCACCCTAATGCATCTCTAATTGTTTCGTTTAATAGCGAGAATT
This sequence comes from Ommatoiulus sabulosus, assembly GCA_034697705.1. Taxonomy (NCBI): domain Eukaryota; kingdom Metazoa; phylum Arthropoda; class Diplopoda; order Julida; family Julidae; genus Ommatoiulus; species Ommatoiulus sabulosus. The sequence continues at coordinate 11,609 of JAQGAO010001882.1, read as the reverse complement.
AAGAAAGCAATTAGCGGATGGCGGGGGAGGGAAAAGTCGACACCCAGCCAGAAAACTTTATAGTTTTGCGATGAACGGACGAACGAACGAAAATATTAAAATTGTTCAGCAGGTTTGTTAACGACGCCATATGCGCGCTGAACAAAGCGTGGAATGGTTTTAATGTACGTTCCAGAACGACAAAATGCAACGAGCCAGCTTGCAATTTCTGCTCCCGATTTAATAGCACCGAGATATCAAAATTAGCATCTATTAAAAAATTCTCTAACCAAAAACGCCGAATGTGCGCGCGTTATAAATTGTCAATTAAAAACACGAGCTTTAACTGGGAAACAGTAATTCGAAAATTGATACACATTAAGGAAGTACGAAACTGATATCTCCATATAGACGATCTAAAATTTCCCAAATCAATTACTAATGCCACTATAAACGCGTGGTGTTCCTAAACTCGAATGAAATTATAAAGTCGGGTACACATACTTGTATATCACCAAACCAAAACTAAAAACTTCAAACATAACTTTTCTGGTTTGTGGCAACGAAGAAAATGGCGAAGCAAACTGTTTTTGCCAAACTAAAAACTAGAAAATCAAGTTTGCAAATTAAGTTTGGCGTTCCCGTCGAAAGTTGGTGTGATGAAAGTGAAATAGCCAAACTTTTTGGCGGTGGCGCTGCTATCAACGCATCGTCTGCACGATATCGATGATACTGCAGACGACAGCATATCGTATCTATCGGGTTTCCTGTCGTCTGCTGAGTTTTGTCAATATGGTTTGTTGCAGTGTGTACGCTCAGGTTTTTCAAAACTAGTTTGTATTAATTTTTTGTAGAAACTAGTTTACGTTGAAAGTTTGGGGTTTATGGTTTTTAGTTTTGGTTTGGTGGCTAGTGTGTACTCGACATAAGAAACACATCGAATGACGAGTTCAACAAACGGTTGAACAACCAAAAAATGATGTGGCCGATGAAAGTTAACACGCAAGTTTTGTTAAAACCATTTACGATAGTTTTAAAACTTAGCGCACAGCTATGGGATTGGAATATTTAAGTATGAAATTTGGGGTTTCAAGAGGCCTGCACACATTAACAAAGCCATTAGAACAGCGGGTTTCTAAAATTGCAACATAAACGTATGCAAATGGAGAAGTACAGTATACTGTCTATAGTTTTAATTGAAGTCGAAGTTCCTTTGTTCGAGAGTGTATATTCTCTTACTTCCACGTTCATTAATTTAGAACAATAAGAAATGTTACATCTAAGAGCACAATAAATTCACTAATTATTACATCTGAAAGTTTTATTACTCATTCAAATGTGCTAATTCCATACTATTGGTATTGCAAAACAGAACAAATTAACCTTTTAATGTTATGTTTAAAACTCCAGATAGGCCTACAACTAATCTCTTTCGTTATTTTACGAGTTAATCAAAATGAAATATTGCTTATGGCCACGAAATATAACGGTAAAATATAAAAGGATTATATTTTTAAAAACCTTTCTGTATCATAAATTTCCCCAGAGAAGCCCTCCTTTGTTGTTGCTCAACGACGTTTTTAAGTGAAAATGCTTCATTTGTTGTCTCATTTTTTGTGTGCAGCTGTCAAGCTCCTCTGAAGACACTTATGAAGAAAAATGGATGGGGCAGTGATAGCGAACGCTGCACAATTTAATTGACGTCCGTGAAGAAATCTCTTTAGGACGAGTGTGAAAATGGTCAAGTGAAGACGCTACTTTTTATGTCCTCGATTTTGAGTCGTGCACTTTGGAAAAGTTTCAACAAAGAAATCTTTCTCCCGCTCTTAAGAAGAAAATCTCTATGGTTTGAAAAAATGGTGATAAAAATAGCTTTTACTTTAAAAGAAACCTTTGTCTTTAGAGCTATAGTACACGGAGTTTATAGTTAAAAATGTTCCGACCAACTTTGACAAATGTAAGTAACAACAGAACTAAATGTTTACGACAAACTCTTATAAAGTGTCGACATGAATGACTTGCCAAAAGGCAATGAATTTCGCTGAACGACAAAAAAAGAATTACTATGACACTGTACTAGCTATGCAACCATGAATTACATTCACGTCAATTACTCCGAGCATTTACTGTATGAACCGTAGACTGAAGAATCGAACGACAAAATAGCATGACATGAACGCAAACATGAATTAAGTCAACATAATGCTCCGAGCGTTACACAACGTTGTACAGTGTATATAATTGGCGTATATATGGAAGCACGGAGCAGCCACGCAAATTAGATATTAAAATATGCAACAATTATTTTTTGATTGTAGACTCTGGAATTCTGAACATAATTACAAATACAGTACATGTACCCGTGAGCCGAAAGTCAATACGTCAAATTAAACCGGAAACAATGGGTACTCAGACACACCTTTACGAATAGAACTTTGGCAGTTGTGAAGCATTAATCCTTTCGCATACGCGACTTAACGATTGCCAAAATTGCCTATCGTAAAGCATTGTCTGAGTACCCCTAATACATGAAAGTAATAGTAAAATGCATAATAAACAAATAAGTGTACTTGATATGCAGGTATTAGCGATGTATAGTAGTTGCTCAATGTACGTGAATAAGACATGCCCATATGAAAAAACTCAATTGAACTCAATGTATCCCAAAGGACACTAAGAATGTTTTCCACTGTATTGTCATCAATAGAGAGTTTTAGGATAGCGGAAGGTGATCCGTTAACGCTACGTTATTTCTTTAAAGTCTTCAATTGCGTTCAATTTTACGTTAAGACAAAGAGTTCTAGGAAATGATAACCCAAGTCAAACACGTTATCCAAAAAAAAAAAGAAAAAAAACCTTCTTGGGAGTTCATCTCGGCATCAACAAAATTCGTTTATCCTCAAGGTTAGTCAGTGTAATTTTGAAGAAAACGAACCGAGCGAGTGAAGCCGAGTTTTCGCAGACGAAAGTTGAGAAGGATTATTTTAATACTTAACATTAAAAATACTGGACGATAATGTTTTCCAATTGACACCTTGTGCCGTTGAATTCATTTCCCGATTTTTAAATCGGCTTCACTCGCTCGCTTTGTTTTCTTCAATATTACCTTAAATATAATATTGATGATGAACGATTTTTGTTGATGCCGAGCTGGACTCCCAAGATGGTGGGTTATTTTTTTGGATAACGTGTTCAACTAAGGTTAACATTTCCTAAAACTCTGTCTTCCCGTAAAATTGAACGCTATTGAAGACGTTAAAAAATAACTTAGCGTTAACGGGTCAACCTACGCAATCCTAAAACTATACTAATTGTTAAAATCAATATAAAATTACACAACTTTTACTTAAAGGTTATTGTAATAAATATTATAAGTCGACGTTAGACTCAAGTGTTGTTTATGGTTAAAGCTTAAATATCTTTCTTGGAAGAAACGGAACTTCAGTTTTTTACAGCATGTCCTTTGTCAAGATTCTTGAACTACAGTGTATATTCTTCAATGAGTTCGTTTGTCAGGTGCTTAACTTTTACCTTGTTACAGTTTCACGTTAATATTCGAATTACTCCGCGCTAATTTAAAAACAAAATGTATTTCCATATTAATCGTTCGCTCAACAAATGATGAAACCGGGCGAGTATAGTATTTAAAACTTAGACACCAACTTCCATTGACTGATTAAAAAATGAACCGTAGCCTTTTTTCCATCAACTTATTTTCCGTCGATCAATTCCATTCATTTTTCAAGCAGTAAGATAAACGAGACAAACGGTTTTCGAAAACGTGTTCATATTAGTGTTCACGCTGAGGCTGTCTCTTGGTATGTCGTCTTTTTTTGTGGACTTTTCGATTTGTTTGTCGCGGAACTCGCTGCGCATTGGCAGTCCTAGAAATCAAATATCTCGCCCCACAATAGACTCGAGCCCATGAAAGCGCCTCCCTAGACCGTGCATGAAGTTACACTTGGGAAAACTCAATTTCAGAAATGGGCAAAAATGTTAGTAGAATTGATTTTGGAGCTTTGTAGTCTATTGTAGATGTGTCATTTGTCAGTTTTGTTCCGCTGGTGACCGTTAAAAATGACCCACGGACGCCTCTGGGATTCCGCTCTTGGTTAAAAGAGGCAGTTGTCCATAAAAAAGATAAAAAATATATCTATCGAGATGTATATAGAACATAATTGAAAAGACGAGGGGGTTGGATAAAGACAAATGGCAAACAGTAAACACAGAAAGAAGTGAAGTTATGAATAACCCTTCATACACACATCCCTGGAGAAAACTTAAAACATCAGATCGGCACTAAAGTATACACGCGGCCTTCAGAATCAAACATTTTTAGATGAAAATATTATAAAAGAATTTATTAATTAGAGCTACAATTTAACATTTTCGGCACTATTTTGTCCATAATTAATGTCGAAAATGCAATTACCTATAATGGAATCACATTTCTAAAAAAATGGTATCCAATAGTTTTCATTTTTTCCCCCCTCATTATTTCGTTTAACTGCTAACTGGTAAATAATTTAATTTCTAAAACTCGATTTTTTGAGATTTCTTTTTAAAAAACAATACATAAATTTCGGACATACATTGCATTTAGTTTCAGTAACATAATTCCATCGTATCTCTTTTAAATTAAGATTTGAGTTTTTTTTAGATTCCCTGCGCAGAAATTACATTTAAAGATGGTGATACTTAGCCGAAACAAATCTGCGTTTTAAAATCGAAAATCTTCAAAAATCCTACCAAATAAAAAAATCATCTCGAATCGGGCGTTGCTGTTTCGACCACATTTGCTACATGCTCGCTTAACTTTCCGTGAGATCAAATAAGAGTGACAGTAGCATTAGCGGAAGGCCAAAGTGTCCATCAGCTGACCACCCCATCATAGCGGACATAAAACATTAAGAGTGTGACTTTTAGTGCGCATCATTCTGGTGTTAGTGTCCACCGTGTTTCTTAATATAATCATTATATAGACTAGAGAGAGTGGAACGGTTGAGGGATCAACCGGCCCCGGTTCTCGGCCTCTCCCCCCACCCCATCCTGCTCACTTCGAAGCCTCGCCGAAAGGCCAGTGACGTAGCCTTATATAATACACCAGGCCATATAGAATTTTATTGCCAGTGCATGAGAGAACTCAATTAAATGTTTGTTACTCCAAAGATCACATCTCACTTCCATTATGATTTTCCTCAAATCTTGGAAGCTGGACAATACACGAACGACTAACCTCGTGCCCCGGCTACTTGCGCTAAAACTCCATCTTCGAGAGAGCACAATGCTTTTAAAACACATACGATGTCCTTAGCTGGCGGAAATAAAACGGCTTGATGAATGTTAGAAATTCTTCCGTAGAAAAGGAGACAAAGACGAAAACGGGACAACCGACCACACAAATAATCGCTGGGCTTAAATAAGTTTCACGAAACTGCGTCTAGAGGGCTCGTTCGGAAAACAATGCAGCACAATCGTCACAGCATAGGATAAGTGTTCGGGAGTAATATCTTAATCACTGGATCAGGAAAGACCACTTCCGTGCGTATTTCAAGATCATACAATAAAACTTTTAGTCGAAACTACCACCCGAAGCAAGAGAATGCTGCTCTTAGTAGCCAATATAGAACAGCAACGTAGATTCACGAATATCCAAAGATGTCCGGAAATGAAGTACCCCGGATCAAACTTTCCATTATCGCCTATTTCCTTCTACAATGTAGATGATGTTCTGATTAAACAAAGCATAAGGTTTATGGGTGTCGCATGCTTAAGGAATGAAAGCACTGTGGGATGTTTTACATTATTCGATGATGAAAGTGCCGTGACCCTAGTTCTAATACTGTCGATGCCTCATATGGAGAATACCTCATAACCGATAAGATGAGAAAGATGAGCACACAACCATCAGCCAAAATATTAATTCTTAAAAGCGGAAACAGCAATCTAATATTCTTGTTTCATTTAAAACTTTGTATAGTCTGAACGTCGTTGTGCTCACATAAGTGATGGCAATCGACCACTGCTAAAAAACATCTAGATAGAGGTTCCAGATATCAAGCCACACCATAATGCTTTATAAGAAGTGTGCTCATGTGCCTAACGTTACAACTTTAATGGCAGCTTATTGCTAAGACATTACCAAATATTGCAACTAAACAATTTTGTTTCTGCATTACTTTCGAAAATAATTCTATATGCTGCAGAAGTGACTCTGGTTTACCTATAACGTTACAATTGTGTAATGGCAGCTTACTGAACTTGAAACATTTTTTTTTTGGTTTATGATTAAACCGAATGGCCAGAAAGCCTTCCATGAAGTTAAATATATTATCTACTAATATTTAATACTGATCTTTTCTCGGCAATGATATGGACATTCATTCCATATGACATTCTATAAGGCATTCAGTGCATTTAGAAATACAGAAAGAAGTTAAATTTACCATCGCGCGCATTAATTGGAACAGAAACAATTGGCTTATCAGAACCAACTAGAAAATAATTTGTCTTTAACTGTTTCGTGAGTTCGTTGAAGGCGATCGGTGCTCGGGGCCTGGAAATGCCGCATTCTTGGCCGGAATTTCATGATGGCGGTCATTGCTGCATTATCGTCTGCATTCTGTGGCCCCATGATAAATGTCCTCGCCATCCTTCGCCGGACTCTTTCTAAAGAATCAATTTTCCAAGAAGGTTCTTGGGTGTCTGCAATAATGTCAATTGATGTCCATTCCAACAATTGCAACTTAAAAGGAGTGGAAATGCAGCATCAAAACTGGCCATGCTTGAGTGGATAAGATCTCGCTCGCCACTTAGTGGCTCTGGCCAGTCCACCCCCACCCACCGGCAGCTCAGTCGCCGCGGACATTAATTCAATTGAAGAACTTGGATCCATTTGTTTCCCGGATTGCAGCATCACGACTCACGTATGAGAGGAAATGAGATTGCAAAGTGAATATTGCAGAAATGAAATTGAAAAGATTTTCATGGTAGGCCACTCCGAAAGCCTAATGCAAGATTTTTTTTCTTAAATTTTCAAAAAACCTACGTTCGAACAAAGAGGATCGTTCATAAATATGACAATAGGGAGGGGAACCGAATGGAGGCGAGTGGTACTACGAGTGTCATTTGCTAGTTTTTTCACCATTTCAACTGGTAGTCCCCGACAGTACATTTATTTTCTTTTTCAAAAATTGACGAATTTTTGCAAAGTCGATCTATTATTAACGCGATTATTAAAATTCAGTTGAACAAAGTTTACGCTTATGTAGCTAAGCTTCTATGCACCTACAGGTGAATACACATGCAAAGTTGAAAAATTAATTATGCGCGTGCTCGAACCGTAATAACATGGAAATTGAAAAAAAAAAATTGAATAACGTGATGTCACTCAATTACAGTCTTCGTCGTACAAGGGAAAGATCATTTGTGATGAAAATTTAAGTTTTAGATATAAAACGACGGAATGAAAAAATGTCTATCCAAAGGAGAACGATGTGACACAAGCATGCACATTTTTCTTAAATGAAATTTATAGGCGAAAATAAAAAGCAAGCTCATACGTAAAATCGCTCCCAGGTACAAGTACTCAAACAGCAATTTCAGCCCACGTACATTTTGGACAAATTGTGTTGTTTTTTTTTGCTACCACACTTTTAAAACTTTAAATAGAATTTCATAATGGCATATTTTTTCTCCGACTTTCTTAAAGGTACGTCAAGCGAGCATGTTTAAAGTTTTAAATAAATCCAATCGTGAAAAAAATGTGTAAAGATTAGCAAATAATCGAAAAACGTTTACAACATTTTTAATGAAATTCACTTTGCTTTTATTGGTGAGTCCTATTTTATTGAATGAAAGGGTACGAATACATTGAATGCTTAGCCGGGCCGAGATTACAACAAGCGCTCAAAAGTACGGAAGTCTAGAGGGGCCACGAAAGAAAGGGGAAAAAACAAGACGTGGCGGTGGCGCTGTGCTCCCCTAGTCATGACGCTTTGACGTCACGCAGCCATCAAGATGGCGATTTTCTTTTTTTTTTCGTGGCCCCTGTAGACTTCCGTACTTATCAGTGCTTGTAGTAAGTTCGGCCCGGCTAAGCATTCAATGTATTCTTACCCATGCAATTCTGAAACTGGTAAGTTTAATTTCCATGGAAGGTCTATATAGAAAATGTGGTTATATGAATAGCAACCAGGCTATAGTATGCTATATCGAACGTAAAGAAAATTACCAGAGTGTAGACCTATAAATTGCTAGCAAGTTTATAAACATACATCAGCTGCAGCATTATTAGACATTCTGTATGCCAATAGTTTGCTTTCGAGCATGATGATAGAAGTCCAATAACGCACTGTATCGGCAGGGGTTCACCCCCATTGCTATTTTGATGCTCCATGAAATCTTGGTAGCATTAAATTGGGTGACATCTAATGGCAGATGAGCCATCACATAGCTTTAATGCGTTTAATAAGAGCACAGCATCCCTAAACACCGTATGTGTCATATAGGCATTGCGTATATTTAATACCAGGCTCGTCTTTTATCCTTCTTATGAATACCAAAAAAAATCGTTTTAGAGGATTGCGTTCCCTTAATCCTCGGGTTCCGTTTCGCGCTATAGCCCCATCTTTTCCGTAATTATGCAAAAGGTTAATACATGTTTAATGATGACAGCACCGCGGTGAAGGGCCACCTTATTAACAGTAACTCCACAGGTAGTCTCGCTGTTGGAAATTCAAGTAAGACTCGCGATATAGCTAGGCGAAAACCAAAGAATACTCTTCTTAGTGCGGTGTAGAAAAAAATCCAGCTTTAGTCTACCTATAATGACCTATTTCGCCGAGTATGACTCATATTATCATCAACTTCAAAATAAAGAACTTTCCATTCACAAACTTGTATGAAATAAATAATAATAAAAAACATTTTACCACTGATGGATTCCTTGGATATTTTGTTTCGAAATTTCGTTTAATATATTTTACCTATTGTGATTAATGAATATCTTTCCATAACCCTTTAAAACAAGTCAAATTTTTGCATTAAATTCACAGAAATTCAGTATACATATTTTCAATTTTTTTTTTGTTTTCCAACAAGTTTGGCGCACTGGTTTACAACATCTTATTAGCCATTTTATTAACAAGTCTTGGATTTCATGGCAATTAAAACTTATAATTTATTCTTTATTTTCCTTTCATCAATAAAATGAAAAATCCGTTTATTCTGAAAAACGAGATTATCTATATATTTGTCAATTTAAAGAAAATCCATGCGTGTATTTATTATAATAATAGGCATCACATAACGAAAGGGCGATGTTAGCACATGTCATAACACGAGCGTACTGTAGACACAAACGAGGCTTGACAATTCCAAATCATTGCCAACTAGTAATTTCCAGAAGCATCGCAATCGATGGTAGAATTCGTCACTCGCACGAGTATATACTGCACACCTATTATATACTTTTACGCGTTACTAAAATATGGTCTAGGCATATTACGTACGTACGGAGGTATAGAAAATTCAAAGCGAAAATGATGTAAGCGGAATAGCGCCGCGAATGTATAGATTGAAAAGCGTTTACGCAGAGGGCTCCCCAGTCGCCAAACTTTATTGTTATAAAGTGTCATTTAGCATATCGTTCGTGCAATGTCACTTCGATCAAAATGATGAATTTATTCATGGGTTTTCTCCTCACTGATAGCAGGATTCCTATTTTTCATGCAAAACAGTGTTAATCTCCGAAGGCATATGTGTGACATTCCCATGCATGCCATCGCCCATCTATGCATACATTACGGTTGTATCTACTCCAGCCCCAAACAAATGTCATGCCCTGAGCTTTTCCCCTCATCCTCCACCAACCACCCTTTTGTCATCAAACCGCATTTCGGCAAGTTGCTGCCATAGGCGAAGTAGGCATCTTTCGGAAAACGGGGAGTTAGCGTCGACGGGAGCGCTGCTTATCAAATGTGCCAATATTAAGTATATCTAGTGAACGGAAAAATAAACTGCCCCGAAGATAGTCTCAGCACCTCATTAATATGGAAATATATCAGCGGCACCACGGTGCGCGCCTCCTCATCCGTGCTGCTACTGCTGCTGCTGCTGCAGATAGATGATGCACTTGCCTCAAAAGCCACCTATCTTGGAAAAATGGATATAAGCCCGCTTTGCATATTTCGATTTAAAATATAGAGGCGATAATGTGCCAAAACTCGCTCTCATTATATACCCACTGGGGTGGTGCGTGGAGATCAACTGGTGGCTCGTTACCACAATGGGGATGTTCAAAATCGAGTCCCATGATGCAACAGTCGCTATCCCGAAATGCACGCACGCCCAAAAAGGTGATGCATTTGCACATTCGTATATAGCCTACCGGCTCAAACCCAGGCCTGCTCAATTCAATAGACAACGTTTGAAAACGTCGCCCCTAGCTTCCAAACGCAATAGATTGAATATGATTTTAAATATTGAAAGCGACAGCTTACGAGCTACATGTATCGATGATATCTGGCAGTATTTTTCAGAAAGTCGAAATGCCATGAATGCGTTTTGATGCGAGGCATTTGGTAAACTTGCTTCAAAAATAAAAGTCCACGATGTCGATAGAAAGAAAGAAAATCTAGTCAAAACGAAACCTGCGTGCGAAAACCAGCCGAACAGCCTAAAAGGAATTATGCAATTGGTAGACCAATTTAAAAAAGTAAAAAAGTAGACATGGGCGAGCTGAAGTATAGAATCGAATCGAGTCTGGCGAGTTTTGTTTGGAATCGATTACTCGAGTTTCACTGACTCGGATATATTTGTTCTCCCATTTATTGTCTATACTAGCTCTAAAACCCGGGCTGTATACTTACCGATAGCTACAGTAGCGACGAAGTAGTCCTAATGAACGAATCATGACCGCAGCGTCCCCATGCTGAAAGCGCCCCCATACCACTTCAGCAAAAAGGCTTCATGGAACAACTTTTCGCCGAGACTATTGTTGTTTAAGTGAAGCTAGATTTTTACAGATTTGAAATTCCGAACATCATGGGGTTCGGAAATATATTGCTCAAAATATAGCATTTCAACACCGAAAAACCCGTTTCGAATCAAAAACTCATCCGAAGTTCAGCTCGTCCATCTCTACAGTAAAAAGCAGTCTATATATGGAATATGAGGTCTTTATACGTAATGCTCAATTCGCACCATTCAACACGCATGATCCGTTTTATTTGATCGCAAGGTAACAGTTTTATGTAGGGCGGAACAAGTCCACGTAATATTTTGTTTTAGAACAGATAGGCGATTCAGTTCTATGTTAACCATGCAGTTGACTTACTTATAGTATCTTTCATCAAAAGGCGAAAAATGACGAACGTCAATCAAAAGGCTAGACATGTTTTTTCTAGAGGCACTACTTAATTCTTACAACATTTCGTTGCCTGCATATATAGCAAATATCGCTATACATCACCTACAAATAAGGACAAAATTACACCATGTTTACATGAATAGTATATGATATACTGTATATCTCATTTAAACATATACAGAGTGATTCATAAGTCCATCACCACCCTGTGTCATTTCAAAATTACTGCGGCTACTGCAATATGAGGTTGTGAGTGGTA
>JAQGAO010001881.1:0-22056 GCA_034697705.1 Ommatoiulus sabulosus | reverse complement strand
ATTTAGTTAAGGATAATCTGTAACAGGGTACCCCCAGACCTGGAAAACCTGGAAAGTTCAGGACCAATTTTCCAAGTACAAATTTTCAAAATTCTCACAGTTTTCCGAGTACAAAATTGCAGTTTCCATGCACGTTTTCCGAGGACAAAATTGCAAAATTCCCCACGTTTTCCGAGGACAAAATTGCAAGATTCTCCAGGTTTTCCGAGGATAAAATCGCAAAATTTTCCACGTTTTCGGAGGACAAAATCGTAAAATTCCCCACGTTTTCCGAGGACAAAATTGCATGATTCTGCACGTTTTCAGAGGACAAAATTGCAAGATTCTCATGCAGGTTTTCCGAAGATTAAATTTCAAAAGTTCTCACGTTTTCCGAGTACACTTTTTCGACATTTTTAGAATACAAAATTGTGAAAGTTAAAAAAAAAAATTATGCAATTTGTTTTAATTTTTAAAAATATTTCTATGTTAATTTTCAAAATTGTCTTAGTGAATTTTGCAAAATATTTTTCTGTGTCGATTTTAAAAAATGTCAATTTTTGATATTGTCATTGATAGGGGACATTTTTTAAAACCTGGATAAGTCAAGTAAGTTGAAAATGAAATTTCTGGTGGAACCCTGTAATCTGTAATGAAATGTTTTGCTCTTATGCTCATTTCTAATGACGTTGCACCATTCTCAGTTTAGTTTCTCTAGCTGCGATTATGCTGATCTGAATATTGTGCAACCCAAAATTACCCACCATTGAATTCGAAAGCAGTGCCTACGCAATCGATTTTAGTCGTATCGTAGAGACATGTGATCTTTATTGATCCAAGGAATGACCCAGAATCAAAAGTGCATCTATTTACGTATACGCTTTGATTAATTGCCAAACAGGGCGACGTCTTATGGTGCATTGCAGGTAACGTTTAGCAAGTATTTACTACTCGTGGTTTTTCTGAAAAACTACGCCCCCTAGAGGCAATCAGAGGATATCTTCCACCACAAATTTCGAATGTCTGAGAATCCGTCACCAATCCCTTCTAGTGACAAACTGACAATTTGGTTGCAACTTTTGTTTTAAAACGCAGTTCAGGAAATGCTGAAATGTTTCCATCCCGTACCATTGACCCACATTAAAATGCTTGGAGGAATGTTTTTGTTTATTTATTTTTTTCTTTGTTTTTTTTCAACATCTCTGGATTTTCTATTTGAGAAATCTGATCAGGAAAATGGTCTCGATAAAACGAATCTATAAGTAAGGGTTACACTTCAGACTTAATAGTTTAGCCCTCGACGTGAACGTTAAATGTCTCATTAATATGTTGAGAGCATTGTTTTGCTCGTATGACTTTGAAATTCGTTTTAAAGCCATCAATTTTCGGATTATACGAAAATAACAACTATGCTAATCTATACGGTAATGGACGGACAAGAAGTGGCGATACATCACCGAAGTGACCCAACGAGCCTTTTCTCGGTCAAGATCTCACCCCCGATGTTTTCGAGCCAGCCAGCCTTAGCTCTACCTTTTTCTAATTGCTTATTCATATTTTGGCCACATTGCGATACGAAAATAATCACGATTTTCCTCTATATATTTCTGGCGGGGACACCTTTCCCATAATGCCCCCCCTCTATTATTTTAAATCCGTCATCGTACACGAATAGGTCACGATTTGGCAACAGCCTATGGGAGAATGGCCAAAGTTTTTTTTTCATGTTTTTGGCATTATTTAACCACCGTATGTCGTTGATATAGTCTGACCCCGTCCATTGTTCATTTTAAGATGACCTCTTCAGCACTTGTCAAGTTCGCATGTTGTTCGAAGTTTGCATTAACCCCTTCCCGGTATATCTGTGCGGATTATGCAGTAATCCGCTTCTCATCTCCTAAAATGCCATTTTCCTCATACTCGAAAACTCGAGCAGTTGCGGAATTTACGCTCAATTTTTTTGTTTGTTTTTGAATTAGTTTTTAATGTAGTTTTTTTTTTCGGCTTTTAAACGTGAAATCTGAAATAAGTTGAGAATTCAATCTACATGGCAGTCAATAATTGCGGCCTGTCACGCCATGTTTTTGAAATTTTTGCGAAGGATTCACCAAAATGAAGCCGACTTAATTGCTTATGTTTATGGGACATGCATGGATTAAATATAAAATGTAGGTTAGTCCAAATTAGGCGGGTTTATAATTATTTTCAAAGGCGTTTTTTTATCTAAATGATTGCACAATTAAGGTCTCAGGCCCTTCAGTTCCGGTTCAGGGGTACTGGTCAATAACTGTTGTGACGTATCGCCAGACATCATCAAAATTGTATCGTTTATCCCATATTTCGTTATAATTGTATTATGTAAAACAGGGTACCCCCAGACCTGGAAAACCTGGAAAAGTCAGGGAACTTGAAAATGTCTGGAGAAGTCAGAAAAGAATGGCTTATTTTGAAAAAGTCAGGGAAATTCAACGTAGTCATGTTGTTTCGAGTCAAAATTAATGCTTTTACATGGTTAGCTCAGGGACAATTTTCCACGTTTTCCGAAAACAAAATTGAATTATTTCCCACGTTTTCCAAAAACAAAATTGAAAAATTTCCCACGTTTTCCGAGCACAAATTGCAAATTTTTCCACATTTTCCGAGCAAAATTGCAAAATTTTCCACGTTTTCCGAAAAAAAAAATGTGCAAAATTCATCACGTTTTCAGAGTACAAAATTGCAACATTTTCCTTGTTTTCCGAGGATAAAATTGCAAAATTTCCCACGTTTTCCAAGGACAAAATTGTTAAATTTTCAAAAAAAAAAAAAAAAAAAAATCATGCAAATTTTTTAATTTTTATAATTCTAATTTTTAATAATTCTAAAATTGTTCAATGATAATTTCAAAATTGTCTGCCATTAGTCAATTTTGAAAAATATTTTCCTGTGTCGATTTTTCAAAATATGGAAATTTTTGACATTGTCATTGGTCAGGAATTTTTTTTAAACCTGGAAAAGTCAGGGAACTTAAAAATGAAATTTTTGGGATTACCCTGTAAAAACAAAAAAAAATCATCTCCGTCATCTTGAACTTTGCTGAAGGTTCTGACGGTTTTGTAATGTGTAAACTACAATATTTTTCTAGCAATACTCAATAAAATGAACCTTTAGCAATTTTATAAAATGAAATATTGCTATGTTTGTATCTGAATTTCACCAGTTTCACACATTTTCTTCTTACACGTTTAATGATATTGTGCTTTTCAGATGCAATGAAATGTCATCATCTCTGAGCAAAGCATAAATTTACTGAACTTCTAGTGCTGTTAAGAATTAAGTTGTTGAACCTTTTCCTGTGCGATTTGCATTTATGCTAATTTGGCGACTGGCTCCAGTAGCCTACATGTACGTGTATTTTGCAGCGTGCACTTACTTATATGGTAAAATCCGATTGATAATTGCGCCCTTCCAAATGTCTGTCTTAACGTCTTCATGAGTAATCAGTCAACGCAGTGAATTTTGGGACGAGTGGGTGCAGCCTGCCCACGAAATCCGATTATTTTCTCCAACTTTCCAACGCGTCCTTCCCATAGTGGGTGTTTGTGTCGCCATTTTTAGTTTCACGTTGCGTTTTTATCGTCTGTTATTCAAATTGATGCAAATGCGCCCTGACCGATTACGAACCCCCGGTGAAATAAAACGCAATTTTTGCGAGAAAGTTGCCCAAGAATACGTAAGCTCGCCTATTTATTTTCCGAGAGAAATATGCGAGACGTGTTGGAATATTCCTAAGTTTGCACATTAGCGAATGTTGGTACATCCCAACGAACGGTCGCTGCACCTACATGTATACACTAATTTGTTTTCCCCGATTTCCTCGAAAGAAAACTCGAAGTGAACCTTGACAAACATTCCTGACAAGAACTGGAATGATCAGCTGATCCCAGTTGAACTATCTCCCCAAGAAGTCGAACTTACGGTTGAACCTACAGTAGATTGATCTGTATTTAACGAAAACTTGAATTGAACCTGAATATATCCTCTCTCTAAAAAAGCAACTTTGAACTCCGAACTACTTTTAAACTGCACTGAACATATAAACGATTCTTGAGCTGAATCTACATGTATAACCATCAAAATCTTAAAACTGAGCTGGCCAATCTATCCGACACAACGACGATAGTTTGAGTTATTGGGCGCGAGCACAAAGAATGCTTACTTTCTACGTGCTTCTTTCAGCTTCTTTCGTGCTTGTTTTCAGCTTTGGGGCGTGATCTTTAATTGGTCAGTGTGCTTGGTGGCGCCACTGCATGCGTTGTGCTAGGTGAAACATTTCGCGTAAAACGTCGCACATGCGCATTAGCATCTCATGATGCGCACAGGACACGTTTTTACGGTACATAGGCGGCATGGCTGCACTTTTGACCAATAGTGATCTGTGTGCCACTCTGTGTCTTAAAATCTGCTTTCGGATTTCCAAAAAGGCATGTTATGAAAGCTTATAACTAGTGCGGCCGCATTCTTATCCCGCATGGCGGCGCTAGTGTAGTAAGCTCCTGCAATAAGCGTTCTTTGTGCTCGCACCTATAGGCATGTACCTGAAGGAACTTGTTTTAATAGCTTGAACTGAAGATAAATCTATTTTTGCAAGCACAATTTCTGGTCGTTTGGGTCGAGCATGAACGAAACCTCTCCGACTGATTCCGAATTTGTTTAGATGAAAATGCTGAAGCTGAATCTTGAGCTGAATCTCAATCCATCAAGAACCAAAGACTGAACTGACCAATTTACAACAGCCAGAGTTTGTGAGCCGCAAGGGCTGTTGTTTGAAGGAACTTGCTTTTAATAACCCGAACTGAAGATAGACAATGTACTTTAACAATTAAGTGCGATCTCTGGTCACTTCTAAACTGTCAGCAACAGCGTAACTGGCCACAGTCGTGCTAATTAGTGGTTTTAGTGCACTCGTCACCGGCATATATCCCCCGGTTGCGTTTCTACACCTCCGAGAGGGGGTGGCTGTGTTGCTCTCAACTCCTGCAAATTAAGGAGTTGTTTGGACTCACCTTGAGCACGCAATGACTCAATTAGGTCAGTGATTAGCATATATCTGGGTGGTCATTGCAGGCACGAAGATCCTCGAAATGGTAAAACGAGGAGAGAATGAAGGGTTAGCTGGGGTCAGGCGCGTTTTGATTTATTCGCCATTGGAATTGGATATTTAAAAGTTTGGGAGACTGCGGTTTCGGCGCCAATTAATCGTTTCAAGGCACACACTAGCGTTCGACTACGATGTAGCAAGGCCCTGTTTTCCATGACCGAATTGTTGCCTATCGTGTGACAGACTAGCAGGCACCCCGAATGCTCTTATTGCAACGAATGCCTTTGTTTTTCTATCGGATTTGGCAATTTTTAATTGGGAAAGTTATCCGTTTTTATCCAGTTGTGGTGTTCGTAAAATGTTCAACTCTTGATGCTAGGCTCCTGTCGGGCTGTTATGTTTTTTATTTGTCATATTTTTGCAAAGTTATGTTTAAATATTTTTTCGGTAACCTACAATGTATATTATTCCTTAATAGGTGTTTTCTTCACTGCTTCTTCATCTCATAAGAATGCTGTTTAAAGTTAAATGACAAAATATCAAAAGTGAAATTGTACGCCTATTCTGGCAATGATTGTGCTGCCTTTTATCTGATCGTTGATTTATCTTGAGTATCCGGGCATTCGCATTCTGCGATTTAATAGTGAGAACGCGCTCTGGTGTTAAGTTGAAGGATTACCAACGTAAAATCTAAAAGATAATGCTATCAATAGTAGGGGCACTCAGACAGAAGCTTTACGCATCGTGTTTTGGCTACCATGAAGTCACGTGTGGAAAATCTACGAGATTTGAGTACCCCTATTATCACGCTCCTCGCTTACAGTACTGTATACGGTTTCAAAGACATGGGATCCCAAAAAAGTTCTTACAAATAGGAAGTTCCTAAATTGGAATTACATGTATATTAAAAACAATAATGCAATTTGCACTCACCTTTATACTGTTATTTGTTTGAGTTCACAAAAATATCCCTAACACGAACTATTTTATAACCCATTTGGGGGGAATTTTCCGTTCCGTAAAACGGAGCAAAAAAACATAATAAATATCCCCCTGTATGAGGAATTGAGTTCGTAAAAAAGGGAATGTATGCGATTTTAGCTTGTAACTCGGAACAAATCGTTCGTGCAAACTTTGTTTTCGTAAATGGCAAAATAAAGCACTTAATAAAGGCAAAAAAAAATTCCCTTAAAATTTAAGAATTGGTTTAACAAATATTTAAAAAAAAAATAAAAAAAATCCCATCCCCCGCCCCACTACTGAGTTATTTGTAGGACATTAAACAAGGAATTAATTTTTAAAAAATTGAACAATGCGTGGAGTTGATTTCTTGGTAGATTTTCTATTCGTATTTATATGATATCAGAAATTATGATGGTGCAAGATATCTTTTATCTCGAACTTCAGCCATGCATAACTCGAGTGTAATTCATGATGTCAGTGTTAGCATAATGTGAAAGTCTCGTGGAGGTACATGTAAATGCTAGACACGTAATTTGCTAACATGATGTCATATTTTCAACGACGGCGTGCGAACTTTCCAAATGCAACGCGGAAATGAATCCTTCCTAGAAAACTGCATTTTCTTAATATGTTGACACTACTTATTATCGGAATTTTCGGATTTCTTTTCACTTTGTTTGCAGAAGTGTAATTTCCCCTGTTAAAGGAACTCATCTCGGTTGATTGATACTGTTTATCCTTCCGAATGATCCCAGGGTTTGCGCATCGAAGGAAGGTTAAGGTTAACAAACTTGAATCCTAAAACCACTTTTATATCGTCCTCCACCGAAGCTTATATAATTAATCGACTGGTAGAGCTACTTAATTGCAGCAATTTGTTTATTCGCTTAGGTGGTTTCCTATTAGCTTTCCAATTTGCTTGTTTGCTCGGCACCGAACGCTGGGTATTTGCTGTGGGGGAAATCCCTTCAAATGCTATAGGAGTTTGCAGGGGGTGAGGCAAAGTCTTTAAGGTCTTAACACTCGAGCATGCCGCGCATATTTGTCGCAACTGGCAACAGAAACACCCATTTTTATTAGGGATACTTTAGATAATTTAAATGGCAGGAATGAGCTAAGCGGCGAGCTCATTTTTTTTGTAACCTTTATTATTACTTCAACAGGACTACATTCTTCGAGCACTCATAAAACTGCTCGCAACTTATGCTTGTTTGTACAATGTTTGGCCGTGATACAAGCTTGGCTCTCTTGAATTCAAGGTGCGCTAAGATCCACACGTCCATGCATTTGCAAACAAATCCCGGAGAGAAAAATGGCTCTTTTGCCTTCCTGGAACATCTCTTGAAACTTCTTGGCATATTTTTCTCATTATAACTCGAGTGATATTTTTCACATCGAGCAGGTCGAGATCTTTTGTATAACGCAGATTCTGCGTATCTGTTGCCAGGTTTTTGGAGCGTTTTTGTTCTGTTCTCTTGAGCTTTCTAGTTCAAGATCTTTAAACAGGGTCGGAAAAGTCAGGGAACTTGAAAATGTCTGGAGAAGTCAGGGAAGAATAGCTTATTTTGAAAAAAATCAGGGAAATTCAACGTAGTCATGTTGTTGCGATTCAAAATTTATGCTTTTAAGCATAAGCTCAGCGTTAGCGTTAGCATAAGCGTTAGCTCAGGGCCCATTTTCCGAGTTGAAATTTGCGAAATTTTCCACGTTTTCCCTGTTCAAATTTGCAAGATTTTCCTCGTTTTCCGAGTACAAATTAAGATTTTCCACGTTTTCCGAGTACAAATTGAAATTTTTTCTTCGTATTCCGAGTACAAATTTGCATAATATTACCTCGATTTCCGAGTACAAAATTGCAAAATTTCCCACGTTTTTCGAGTAAAAATTTGCCAAACTTTCTACATTTTCCGAAAACAAAAAAAAATTTCATGCAAATTTTGAAATATATTTTCCTTTGTCGATTTTGCAAAAGATGCCAATTTTTGACATTGTCATTGGTCAGTGAATTTTTTTAAGACCTGGAAAAGTCAGGGAACTTGAAAGTGAAATTTCTGGGGGAACCCGGTTAAACGTGTAGCATAAACTTTGGGTCCATCTTTTCTCTGCAGCACGCGTTTCGAATTATAGAAGTTTTTTCTAAAATCAGATTCTCTCTCGTTTTGTTGTCATTTTGGACGTCAGCATTTGTTGAAAGATTCTCTATTTATTTCTTAGTCTTCAATTGGATTTGATGAACTCGAAAATAACCTAGGTGCAATGACGGTTTGCAATGCCACATTTCCCTACATGTGATAAGTTATTTGCAAAACTTTTGTAAGTTAATCTAATATCTCGAGCTCAAGTTATCGCTATCTCGAGAGTTGCTTCCCGCGAGTTCCTAGCCAGTTTTGTAGGGAAAATGTTGGTGGGATGTCCAAGACCTGGTGCAAATCTTCAAATCGTCCGGCATGGCGCGGTGGTTGGATGTATCCTATAGCTATATATCTTGTTTTTCATTAAGATTAGCCAGGTGGATTATGCTATCGTTTAACGACATTCTCGATATACGATCTGGATTTTCTTTACTGATATCTGGCACTCAAGTGTTTATTTTTAAGCCAAACCAGATTCAACTCGATGGCGAACCGGAAGATCTTGTCTCTTTTCTGTATCTGGTTCAATCAGCGTTGGCTCCTGAGCTTCTCCTCTACAATGTAGTGGCTTTCTCCGCGACCTTGTGCGAATTGTTTTTTTTTTCATTTCATAAAATTGCTTTTAATTGGCACCAATTTCATTATCAAAACGCTCATTAGCGCCGGTGATAACATTTACGTACGGTGCACTTGTGCCGTTTATCCGGGAACGCTTAACACCTTTTTCGTTTCGTACAAAAGTTGATATTGTCGTTGCACGCTGCATAAATAAATAGTATTTGGAAGCCAATTAGGATTAAAGTATCAAAAACTGGCGACGTTTATCACTGTCTAAATGGACGAATTGCGTGCCAAAAGTCAGTTGTTGACGTCAGGCTATGCCAAAAGTTGTGGGTTTCGGGTATGGGCGAGCCCAGTTTGAATAATCAACTGAAATCATAAAAGAACTAACCTGTCCTCCCCCTTCCCTTCCCCGCAAAAAAACGAGTTAAAAGAAAAAGTTATATTTTTAGAAATATTATCTGAACGCAAATTTCCTGAACTATTAGCTCTATATTTGTGCGCTATTTTTCGGCGAACGCACACGATGAAGACGTTAAAACCCTAGGAACAGATCCCCTTAATGGGGTGACGATGACTTAAACCACCGCAAATATTCAAAATTATTCTTTCCGCATAATAAATTTGTTTGACTTTTATTCGGACAAGGAGCGTAATAATCCAGCAAAGCGTCACTTCCTGAAAGTTCTTTTGAAATCATAAGGTTGTGTGTTTTTGAAGCTATAGTGAAATTTCACATGGGTTAAGAGCAATTGGGGTTACTCCAGAAATCGTAAGATTGCAGTCGTTTAAAAATGATTATGAAACAATTACTTCAAATTTCTATTGCTATAAGTCATCTTCAAGAATACATTAACTTTATAATTTGAAAACTTGTTTAATTGTTATTTGCACTTTGCAAATAATAAATTTCCTGGTGCTGCATACGGTTAAGTTTTCATAGTGTGACCTAGCAGAAATACAAAAGGATGAATTGTTAACTTTATAAAGCCCCTTCCAGTCTTTCATACTACGACAAACGGCAAACAAAAACCACAGATGATGGCCTGAAAATCGTCTGCTTAGCAGATGCGTTCGTTGAAAATGGTTTGCTGCCATAGTTCGTACACTCCGTTTGTTGAAACTAATCTGGACAAACGATTTTGGACAAGCCGTTTGTGGTTTTTTGTTTTCAGTTTGTCGTAGTCTGCATGTACGGGGCTTGAAACATTTCCTGAACTAGTTTTCGTAGTTTGCGGTTGATGAATTCTTTTCTACAAACAACCAAGTTTTAGTAATCTCCTTCAAACTGAATCGAGCATCCTCCTCATGGTTTGCTCCGCAAATCTTATATCGGCCAATTCTGAAAGTGCATTTTTCGTTATAGCATTAAAAAGAATCATTCTACTTTGCTTTTTTTTTTTCCTCCAAAAAACGTCCTAATCCTCTGGATACGAGTTCCCAGTTTTCTGAAAAACGTGTTCCCAATACACGACAACGTTCTATTTCAGTCAAAAAATCTCACGCTCATGTTAACATGTCAAGCTTTGCCCTCCATTTTTCTGAAGATTCACTCGTGCTATTTTGATTTTGCTTGCTCAATTAGTTGGGTAAACAATCTCGAGCGTCCTACTCCTTTTCAGTCCATCTTTTGTGCGAATTTAGGATGCGCGTGTGCTCCGTGGCCATTCAAAATTCCCCTCCTAATTCCTAAGCCTTGCCTGCTTGTCAATTTGAATTTCGCAGGGATTATCCTTGCCTAAATATCGTTTACTCATGGTATCAACCGTGTTTATTTATTATTTTTTTTTTCGTTTTTAATTCTACCTCATGATCATTTTGACTAACGAATCCTTTTCTCATGTTCCTCGACAGGTGCTGTCCTGGTTAAGCAAAAAAGGTGAAGAAACTTTGAACAAACACCGAGTTGTGGCCAACAGCCTGGGTGGAGTGAAAGCCCAGGAGAGGGACTTTGAAAAGTTTTACTTCTTGGCGATGGTGAGTGCTCCTTATATTTGTATATCCTGTACTAAACTAATACTGTACATGTACAAGTACATTTATTTCATTAACTTTGTTTGATGGTAATAGAAAGTGAAACTTCCAGTTGCAAATTGTCCATATGGTTGCGTTAGATTGAACTGTCAGAGATAGGTGTTGCTGCAGGTATATCGCGTCATTTATCATATTTTTGGAAATGGCGCTGCTGATTTGTTATTTTAGAAAAGCAACTAACATTATACAAATTATATTCGACATAAGCCATTTATGAAGTATCATTTTTTTCTCGAGGTACATGTACTTGAGAATATCGTTTCAATTAGACAATGTTTCGTTTTTATAAAATATTTCAAGTACTGTTGTGTTCTAATATTTCATATTTCTTGAAATATTAGTTATTCAGATTCTCGGCTAACAAGAATGAGCATTTGCTCAGAGATATAATGTGTCAGTGACTTGGAAATCGGTGTAGAATGGTTGTGAATTTTCATCCAGTCTAAAGTTTGCACACTTTCGCTATATTTAAATTATAACCCAAAATGGTGATTTTTTTAATTGTTATTGATCTCACTGCAGGGCAAAACATTTTCTAAAAAGTGTGCATGCAGCTTTAATGGTTTTCAAACATTTGAGCATTTGCTCGGCATTCTAACAAGTCCATCTGAAACGCAAACGAACAACGATCTCGTTCCAGTTGTATTCGTATCGACGAGTATTAATATTCACTGTATATGGCACCCTACTTTTAATGATCATGAGATTGGTCTCGTTTGCCAAATTAAACTCCAGAGCTTTCAGTTTATAGTCAGATAAGACCACTACTCAAGCTTGTGGAAAACTGTGCAAGAAATGTTTGCTTTTAAGAGTAGCAGTTACTTGATAAATCAGATCAGTTGAGATTTCTTCTATGACGTCAAGATTTTACTTTCGTTATATTTTATGGCCACTTAACAGTGATTTGTCATTACTGCTTGTTACAACTGCTGACATCAAGTTATCTGCAGAGCACGTTCTAGCCTGCTGCAAATGAAAGATTAATCCACTTTAGGAATCTGAGTAACGTTTTGACAAAATCTCATTTTTTTTTCTAACTAGCTGGGCACTTATGCAAGGTACTTTTATATTGGGTAATAATCGAAATTATTTTTGCCAGTGAACAGGGTTCCCTCAGAAATTTCATTTGCAACTTCCCTGACCTTTCCCTGATTTTTCCAGGTTTAAAAAATATTCCCTGACCAATGACAATGTCAAAAATGGACATATTTTGCAAAATTGTCACAGGAAATTTTTTGCAAAATTTACACTAATGATAATTTTTAAAATTGAAAAAAATTAATTGCATGAAAAAATGTTGAAAATTTGACAATTTTGTATTCCGTGGAAGATTTTGCAAATTTTTACTCGGAAAACTTGGAAAATTTTACAATTTTGTACTCGGAAAACGTGGAGAATTTTTGAAATTTGTACCCGGAAAACGTGGAGAATTTTGCAAATTTATACTTGGAAAACGTGGAGAATTTTTCAAATTTGTACTCGGAAAACGTGGAAAATTGAGCAAATTTCTACTCGGAAAATGGGCCCTAGCTGAGCTAACCATGTAGCTCAGGGCCACAATTTTAGATCGCAATAACTTGGCTACGTTGAATTTCCCCGACTTTTTCATAATAATCCATTCTTCCCTGACTTTTCCTGACATATTCAAGTTCCATAAATAAGGAATAGACACGACCAGTAAACGCTTATAACGGTAGACGGTCGTGTCTATTCCTTATTTATTGTTCTTCCGACCACTTGAAGTCAGCAAGATGTATATTCAAGTTTCCTGACTTTTCCAGGTTTTCCATGCCTGGGAGTACCCTGGTGATGGATTCATTGGCATAAGAAGGATGCTCGTGTGATTTGTAGGTTTTTAAAGATGCGAAACTGTCTGAAGGGTTCTTTAATCTGTAACTGCTTTGATTTTCCTTAGTTTTGAATATTCAGCAAGTTCCGTTATTCGGGCCGTTTTTCTTTCACCTCTGTCCATCTGGATAGCGTAATTTTCGGCAAATTTCTTTCAGAAATCTTTTCTCATCCGTGCAATATGTTTCTGGAGCATTGTCCCTCGAGAACAGCTCTTGTGGCCCGCATCTTATGCCATTCTTCTTCACTTACTTCCCCTGACCCTAATGCATTCACGATTTGAATAAGAGGCATGAATGAAAAGCAGCCGAGTTGAATGAATGCATTTCAAGGAGTTGAGGGAGTTTTTACTCCAAATCTGGGCGTTATTTTTTTGTTCTCGGAGATGGAGGGGAAGCTGCGCCACGAGGGTGTGGAACCCGTCTACATTCGAGGGGTTTCACTCTCTCGAAATACTAAGGTCAGCGCGTGCACGTGTTGCACCAACTAGGACCCCACAACGTGACAATTTCAGTATACTATTACTCGAGTTGCCCGAATATTACGATGAGGGTATGTTGAAATCATACTCTAAATATCGATTCGTGGGTTGTGTTCTCAACTTTGGAATACAGCCTCACTGATGCTTTCCGCAAAAAATGTATTCCCAACTCTTTTTTTTATTCATCATTAAGGAGTTTCGAAAATATTTCCATAAACATGTTTAGGTGTTGTCGGTGCAATAATCTGCTGCTCTTGAAATGGTTAAGAAGCACTATTGGAATAACAAAAACTACATTGGCTGCTCTTATAGTTTTCTAGATAATGATTTTCAGCTTTTGAAGGATAGGCACGTTATCTGAAACGAGAACGGTACACAATTATGGCCGACAATACATGTATTTCCTAAAGCAGGTGCAAATTTTGCCGACGTACAGTATAAAGTCGGGTACACAGTATCGCCAAACCAAAACTAAAAACTCCAAACTTGAAACTTTTCTGGTTTGTGTCAACGAAACAAAATGGCGTAGCAAACTGTTTTTGCCAAGCTAAAAACTAGAAATTCAAGCTTGCAAACAAAGTTTGGCGTTTCTGCTGGACTTAGTGATATCGTCTGTCGTCTGCCGAGTTTTGTCAATATGGTTTGTTGCAGTGTGTAGGCCTACGCTCAGGTTTTGAAAAACTATAGTTTGTATTAATTTTTTTATAGAGACTATAGTTCACGTTGCGAGTTTGGGGTTTGTACCCGACTTTAGGCTGGTCTTTATTTAAATGGTTAACAAACACTACTTTTGATAACAAAAACTACATTGGATGTTCGCGAGTAATTTCCAAGCTATTGATTTTCAGTTTTTGATGGATAGGTACACCACTTGGCAACGGGTTCACAAATATGGCCGCCAACTGTTGGTGTCGTTTATTGAAATGACCATCCAATTTTTACCCCTGCCAAGAATTGTCTTCAATCGTATTTTCTTGAAATGCTGCTGGTGTGTTTGCCATCCTGATTGGCATCCACTTTCTCTCTCCTTGGGCAAAATATTAATGAGGCTGACATTAAAATACTCATAAAACCGACCCTGGAGTAAATTATGAGTTCATATGCATGGAAAAAGAAACAATGCTTCATCAACTCTTTTGATGCAGTGGGTATGGGGAGTCCGATTTGGGTGTCCGGTTGAATGACTCGTTACTCGCAAAAACCATACGACCGTCCTCTACCTAGTTAGGATTATTATTTTCTGTTTTTCCCACCACGGTACACCCATTGTCTAAAAAACCGATGTGATCTCAGATAGGAAGAATTTTGCGGCCAGAACAGCTGGAAACTTTGAATTTATAATGTAATTTCGGGCATCTTTGTAACGAAAGGGAAATTAGAAATAGCTTAGGTTATTCCCCTCAATTTTTCGTAGCTCCCTGCATAAATACTGGTACCAATATTGGAAAGATGGAAGACTAGTCGAAACACGATTAGACATTCAGTTTTCCGCCGAACGGAGGCGCCACCGAGTGAGAAGGAACTGTTTGTTTTGGTTGAGCGAGTTCGAAGGTTAAACTCGTCCTTAATTGTTGCGGAACAAGGGCGATCCGAGTGTTTTGTGTCCAAATATTGGCAGAAGTCTGCTTCTTTAATGTATGAATTATCATACATAACCAGATTTGAGTTTTGTAATATTGACAAAGTCTTGCTTCTGGGTTTGCTGGGCCCGCCATCTTAATTAAAAATGGCGCCTAGAGCTTCAGCCAACAAAAAAGTCCAAAATATACATGCATGAATTCGAGCATAAGATGATTTGAAGGGATGCAAGTACTTTTTACACATGTACTTCAGTTCAGTGACATGCTAGTTTATCGAAGAATCAAAGCGATAATTTCTTAAAGTTTTGAAATGTTCATGCCGTCGGCCATCTTGATTTCAAATGATGAGTTAAATTTTTGATTTCATTTTCTGCACAAAATACTATTAAAATCGTGTCAGATTTCGCAGCGTAATCCCAGACCTGGAAAACCTGGAGATTAAATCTAGGGAAAGAATGGCTTATTTGGAAAAAGTCAGGGAAATTCAACTGAGTCATGAATCTACATGGTTCGCTCAGGGCCCACTTTCCGAATAGATTTTTGCAAATTTTCCACGTTTTCCGAGGACAAAATTGAAAAATGTTCCATTTTAACAGTACAAATTTGCAAAATTTTCCATGTTTTCCGAGTACAAATTTGCAAAATATTCCGTTTTTTCCGAGTACTAATATACAAAATGTTCCACGTTTTCCGAGGACAAATTTTTAACATTTTCCGAATACAAAATTGTCAAATTTTCAACAACAAAAAAATGTCACGCAATTTGTTTAAATGCAGTTTAAACAAAACATAGAAAATATGTTTTAATTTTCAAAATTATCATTAGTACATTTTGAAAACTATTTTCCTGTGTCGAGTTTGCAAAATATGTCAATTCTTGACATTGTCATTGGTCAGGGAAAAAAGCCTGGAAACGTTAAGGAAAAGTAAGGCAAGTTGAAAATGAAATTTCTGGGGAACCCTGTTTCAGCTACTGCCCATGTTACGAAATGCACAGAAACTGCTCGAGTCGATCAGTGAGCAGATGTGCGAAAATGTCTTCCACTGATGAATGCGATGCGTTCAGCATCACCGCAGCTGCGCATCACGCAATTGTTCATGAACATTTGAGAGAATTTAGTTTTTGTCTATCTATATAGGACTAGCAGCTGCCAAATGTTCTGCTATATTTTGTTCGGTTAGGGCTTGGCATTGCTCTCCAATTTCAAAATGGCGGCGAGCATCACAATGATGACTTGAGTGTATTGCGTGACGTGGAAACACCCAGCTGCCCCTCCTTGCTTTCCATTGGCCGAAGGACCCGGTCACGTGACTGGGAAATACTTAGGTAGCTGTTCGGCACCCAGTTTGAGTTCAAAAACAACGCTGTCGGTTTTTTTTTTATCTTCGTGCTATATGTTGATCTGTTAAGGGAATTCGCAGAAAAATCTCACCAAATTCAACGCTGCTCGCGAAAAACGTATACAAGTTTTGCTTGTAGGAATTGTGAAGTGACCTTCCTCACTGGATTCTGTGTTGACCAAGCCAAAAGACTTTCAGTTACTGCATATTTTCCTCTAAATGGTATGTTGTTTGCACTCTTAGTAATTGAGGATTTCATCTCGATGGATGTGGTTTCATCCAACTTATATTTTCAAATTATTTACAACGCATGTGTCTTTTATGAATTAACACTTGGTGTTCGATGTGTTTTGTTATTAAAATGTGGCAATACATGCATGTTTGAAATTAACGTTCATGTTACTTTAATTCGTCTAAACCAAGACGAAATGAACACTTACAGAAATATTTGCACGCATTGAAATTTAATGCCTGTTACTTAGAAAAAAGCATTTCAAGAAAATACACTAATGTTTCTAAGGTTGTTAACCTGAATATTAGTGTTCATCCACTGTCGGTGCGCCGTATTTAGCAGGGTACCCCCAGACCTGGAAAAGTCAGGAAACTTGAAGATGTCTGGAAAAGTCAGGGAAGAATGGCTGATTTTGAAAAAGTCAGGGAAATTCAACGTAATTATGTTGTTAATTGCGATTCAAAATTAATGCTTCTACGTGGTTATCTCAGAACCCATTTTCCAAGTACAAATTTGCAAAAAAATTCAAGTTTTTTCGAGGACAAAATTGAAAAATTTCCCAAGTTTTCCACGGTTTCCGAGGACAAATTTGCAAAATTTCCCACGTTTTCCGGGTATATACAAATCTGCAAAATTTTCTACATTTTCAGAGTACGAATTTTCAACATTTATCGAATACAAAATTGTCAAATTTTCAAAAAAAGTTCAAGCACATTTTTTTTTAAAATTTTCAATGTTAATTTTCAAAATTATCATTAGTAAATTTTGCAAAATGTTAATTTTTGACATTGTCATTGGTCATGGAAATTTTTTTAAAAACCTGGAAAAGTCAGGGAAGTTTAAAATGAAATTTCTTGGGGAACCCTGTTTAGTGTACCATTGTGTTAAAATATGCCAAGCATTTGATTAATTCGAGCCTTAATATTACCATAAATGCGGGGAGAAATTAGTAGTCTCGTAATGTGTTAACGTTAAGGTTTTGCATACTGAATCTGCCGTGTTCGGTAGGCCACGGCGGGGGTCATAGGTTAACTAAGGCCACGTTCCTGGTGAGAGTGCCTTTCACTTTCTTTTACTACCAAAAAAGTGGATTTTGCTAAGGTGTAAAGCGCTGGAATGGCTCGCAAAATGCAGAATCCCCGCATCGTTTCAGTTTCGTGAAAAATGGGGTTTTTACTTGCATTTCCTACCTGTTTATCCAACACGAAACAGGTTGTTAATCGGCTGTTTGTTTACTGTTTTAATCTGACAGGTTTGCAAATCTGCGGTTTTTTTCATCGTGGCATTATAGTTATGGAGACTCTAGTTCACACGCGTTTATGTCTACCCTTACAAATGACTTAGATTTCAACAGAATGGACGTTGATGGTCAGTCGAGATGTCCTCATCCTCGTCAAGTAACCCCACCACTTTATATAAACTCATCAAAACAAACTTTTGTAACTCGACCGAAATCCATTGTCGTTGAAAACAAAACTTGATACTGTATATCTCGTGTCAAAAGTGGTATACATGTGTAGTGCCAGTACAGCAAATTTTGCAGTGACCGCGGTCTGAATATTTTTTACACTTATGTGAGGCTAATTGTCTGTTTATGACCAAACGATTCCTGGAAATTTTTCCCAAAATGCCTATTCCTGTCTGGAAAGCATGTACTTTGAGGAACTAACATAATTTATCAAAAATGTCCCGGACTGTTTTGCTAAATATGACCCTAGCTCCTAGTATACCATAAAAGCAATGTTCTCCGATGTGCGTCACTAACTTTCCTAAACTAAAAGATTCCAAAAATGTTTCGCAAGATAGACCATTCCTGTCTGGAAAGCATCTTCTTTGACGAACTCGCATTCAGATATATTTTACCAAAAATTCCAAGACTTTTTTTTTTTTGCAAAATACAGTATGATCCTCGTTGTGAAGACATTTTTGGTTGGCAACCTTTTTAGTCAAACGTCGTCTGCTACTTCATTGTTTTCATAGATAATCGTCGAATTTCACTATATTTTCATTTTTTTTTAATATATTTCAGTTTTTTTTTTGCATTGTGTGAGGAATAATAAACACTGTTTGCAATTTTGTCCTCGGAAAACGTTGAGAATTTTGCAATTTTGTCCTCGGAAAACGTGGAAAATTTTGCCCCTTTGTCCTTGAAAAACGTGGAGAATTTAGCAATTTTGTCCTCGGAAAACGTTGAGAATTTTGCAATTTTGTCCTCGGAAAACGTGGAAAAGTTTGCCCTTTTGTCCTTGAAAAACGTTTGAGAATTTTATCGTAAAAAGGTTTTACGATGACGCCAATAATTAAAAAATACTGAAATATATACAAAAATTAGAAAATAAATTCAATTTCGAAGAATATCTATCAGTCCAATGAAGGAGCAGACGACGCGCATAGATTTTGCGCATAAAAATGTTGCCAACCAAAAATGTCTTCAAACTTCCTGTCGCGGAAGCAAGCTCTGTGCTATGTGTGACCAACTTTCCTATACTTTGTGGCCAAAGATTTTTTAGGAATTTTCACACAATGTTCTTAGTTATGACTAAAACTTTTCTACGATGCCCCGTGATGGAACCTAATGGAAGTTTTACGTTGTTCCCCAGATGGCGCTGATTGCCAAACTCGTATTCCCAAAGCAGTTTTCAGGTAGAAACTGCATCGCATCGGACAAAAACAAATTGCTTTTTTATTTCAAAACTGGCGACGTTACTGCGACGCTGGGTCGCCATCTTTGGGTGAAACGACGACATAAAAAGGCCACAACAGACGCACGAACCGGATTGTTTGCGCGAATTTCGTTATAAAAATGCATTGGCTTTCAATGAAAACCACTCTTAGTCTCTATCTCGTTGTTAGCGTTGACCATGCAATTCAGTTGGCTATCGTAAATAGTTTTGATGACCGAATCAGTTGGGAATTTCAATCCAACCCAATTTCTCATAGGATGCATCGCAACAGCCGGGCATTTTACGATGCTAACCGAAAATTTCTCTTAAATATACAACCCTGAAGCAAGAATGCCATAAATCGGACCTTTTGGCATGCGCGCTATACAGCGGGCAATATGGCGGCCAGCACGCTGTCCGTTTCGAGCGGACAGCTAACGCAGTTTATGATTATTATCAAAATACCTCGGCATTGTTTTATGCTGGATTTGAAGAGTTCAAAATTCCTGTTTGTTTTTCTCACTCGTTGTCGTTTGCATCGCGAGACTTGTCCTCGTAGACGCACCATGAATACCTTAAAAACACGTCAACAATATTCAAGAGTATGGAGAAATTACGAGTACAGGAAGTGAAATTTTAATCCAGAAGCTGGAATCGAAAAAAAAAAATGTGTATCTCGCGAAAGGTCGCGCGTAATTAATTGTCATAATTTTTAATTTTTTCCTTAATTTGATACCGCGTTGAACAATTAATCCCACCCAGGTCACTCCTAACGTTCTGTAACAACGAATGTTTAGGCAGCGTAGTTCAATGACTTTGCTGCGAATGATAACAACAGCAGGGTTCGGTAGCGCAGCCATTCACGAATCGATCGTTTTGTTTTAAAAAAGAAAATATAAACACTGAGCCATATTGCAGCAATCCGTGTCAGGATGAAAGGACCGTGTTGTCCCATTAAAACGGTGATTTTCTAAAAATAGCATCGTGATTACACTCATCATGGGATGCTGGATGATGTGTCAATGTCGAAAATGATTTCGCGAGTTGCATGTTTATTTGTTTCTTTCACGCGAATTTAAACCCAGTAAACAGAAGATCAGACCTTGAAAAGTTCAAAAAGTTGAAGAGGAAAAATCATTTGCTCCATTTTGCACGAAGACGAATTGCCTTCATTTCAATACGTGTTATCGAGCAATGTGGCTAATTAGAGGTTTGCATTCTCTCGTCTTGCATTCGGTGGACCAGTCACCCAGGTTCGATTCCCGGGTTTTACGAGGACAAAATTACAAATTTTTTTCGATGTTTTTCGAGTTGACATTTGCAAAATTCTCCACGTTTTTCGAGGACAAAAGTGCAAAATTGGCCACGTTTTCTGAGGACAAAATTGCAGAATTTTCAACGTTCACATCATGTATCTTCAAGTGGTCGGAACAATCAAATAATAAAACAACAACACGACCAAGACCAAGAAATTTTCAACGTTTTCTGAGGACAATATTGCAAAGTTGTCCACGTTTTTCGAGAATAAATTTTCAACAAAACTTTGTACATTTTGTGAATACAAAGTTGTCAAATTTTTTCTGTGTAAAAAAAAAAATGACATTAGTAAATTTGGCAAAATATTTTACTGTGTCGATTTTGCAAAATACGTCAATTTTTGACATTATCATTGGTCAGGGATATTTTTTTAAAAACCTGGAAAAGTCAGGGAAGTTGGAAATAAAACTTTGGGGGGAACCCTGTTTGAGTTCAGTTATAATTGCTACAGTATGTGCTCCCAGCATCTGAAGAAGCCTTTGCTCTAGCTGGATCAGGAAGAAAATAAAGTTGTTCGTGATAAATTAATCTCGCAGTATTCTTCGGAATTTCCCAAAACACTCGAGGATGAATACCAACAAGTTCCTTGTTTCGATTCATATCAAACACGCGACTTCACCGAGTATTCCACGTGCGGGACATCGCACAATTGTACACGTAATAGTGACCATACCGAGGCGAGGCATATACAGTATATGTTGCCATATATGACCTGGTCAGAGTGGGCTGTGCGTATTTTGTGTGATGAGTAATTTATGTCCTTATACCAGTTCAGCGTCCAGTTTCTTTGGATTAAACCGCCGATCGTGCTAATCGGAGAATGGTGCAATGCCTCATAAATCTGTCTGGAAAATGGCGGGTTTTTACTGGATGGATTTTACCCCTTTTTTCCCAGAATGCCACCTAGCGACGTGAGCGCCCTCCCGCGACCCTGGACCGGTGCTCGCACGTGCAAGTAACCCACTGTGAAAAATTGCATTGACCAAAAAAAAACCTCACGGATTTCTTGTAATGTTGTGGTAATGGAGTGCACGGGGCATGCAATTCATGTCCGAAGAGGCTTTTCTCTCGTAAAGAATGGATTTCTTAATAGATGCCGAGTGCGGCTCTCCCACACGTTGAGCAGTCCTGAATTGTGGACATCGGAGGGTGTTTTTTCTTCTTTTTCTTCAACGGCTAAGGTCAAGGGTGATTTTGAACTGTTATAGGTTTCCCCTCTCGTCTATGGCTCCCGTCTTATTAAGGCACCCCACCTGAGTTGGTCAGTGCTCCGGGAAGCTTGTTTTTCTTCTTCGTACATTTTTTTTTCTTTCTTTTGGACTCATCCTGCACGGTCATGAAAAAAGGGAGTCGTCTCAGAAATCCTTTTTCTGAGCACTCCTAAAAATCCCCAGCCAAGAAGATAAATACGAGAACGAAATGTGCGCGGAGGGTCTCGGAAATTACCTGTGATGCAGGCGTGGGTAAAAGGGGCTTGCCCACCATTTAACCGAGGACAGGAACATTGCCGCCGCCGCTTGTGCAAAGAAACTATTACTGAGAACAAGGTGAGGTCCAGCGGAGAAAAGTGAAACCAGATTTGTTTACCCTTTCATGGTCAGGGAAAAAAACAAATGGTCAAATGGTTGTGATAAGAGTATGGGAGGAGATTGGATTGAATGAATGTACGAGCTCCTACAACTTAGCAGAATCATGTAACTATAGAGCCATTGGGATATGGTAGATGCAGGTATGTTTTACAAAACATCTGTTCTTGCTTGATTTGAAGTACAGTGAAACCTGTTAAGAGTGACCACCAAAAAAAATGAAAAGTTGGTCACTGTACACAGGTGGTCACTATACAAA
>JAQGAO010001880.1:0-22056 GCA_034697705.1 Ommatoiulus sabulosus | reverse complement strand
GGAAACCCCCCCGGCGATTAATTGAGGTAGGCGCGTATTGCGGGTACGGCGCTTAATTCAGTTTTTACGGTATTATAACTGGCTGCAGGAAGAACCTAACCTAAACAAGGGGGAGGACGGGATGGGAAAGGGAAACGGTCATGGTCGAATTAATATAGGAACTATCCCAGCATTCGCCTGGGAGATTGTGGGAAACCACGAAAAACCACAATCAGGATAGCCGACCTGGGAATCGAACCCGCGTTTACCGCGGACACACAATCATCTGTGTCTATTTTTAGACATCCCATTACACAACAATTTCTAAAATAACACAAGTAAAGATTTGCAACACCATTTTTTCGGACGTCCTGTTTAGCATGCAATACTCGTATGAGCATCCAAAAACGCCGGCTTCAACGTGGTAAATTTCACTTGAGCATAACTCGTATTTTATACGAATGATATAATTCTGTTTTTTTTACTATTACTAGTATAGTACGTGCATTTTGTGTAACACGAGTCGTAGAAAAAAACCGAATAGGCCTATAATGCCCTACATAAACATCAATGTGGTCGTTTTACCACCAAACGGTTATAGCTGCACAGTTCCATGCACTTTTCATAAATAACAATAAAATAGACGAATGAGAAAGCGCCTCTCTCGACAGGTTTTCAATATATAACCTTTCGTGGGAGTGCGCCAGTTTTCTGCTTTCAACAAATTTGTACAGTAACAGTCCAAATGTTCGAGTTGGTGTTTACACTGCCATGTTTTGACGTCGCTACTAACGATTCAGCGCTTAAGATAAGATAAATAAATACTTTCCTATTGACACAAAAGATAAACCGCAGAAAACGCCTGCTTATTATCCTGTATTTTAAACCAATTGCGGTGCGAATAGCCCATCATGCGTGTTAACATACACATTTAATCAGGTTAACTTTGAGAAAGTCAAGAGTAGGGCTATACGTTAAACGTCAATGTAAACGGGTGATAAATGAATAATTCACACCGAACGACGAGTAAATCATTATGCAATTGCTTGGAAATTTCGGACATTTTCCAGTAAAAATGTCATGGCTCCAAAATGGCGTATACGCGTCCAAAAATATTCGCTGATTAGAAGTGTTTTATACACAACTGATGTACTTCATACATGACTGTCAATTTAAGTAAAATACATCGAATGCTTTGATAACATCATCAAAATTGCGACAAGCAGTACCAAAGTCCGATTAGTGTAACCGTCGATTAAAACAGCTTCCGTTAAACTATTAAACACAGATGAACGCAATTAAAACAGACAATTAACATAATCAGTGTTGCACAAATTGCGTTAATCATCGATTATGTATTTTGGACCATCTTGATTAGTGTTTCCTACCATGGAACCCCACATCCTGAAGCGGCTCCCAGGCTAGAGCTCCTCTCCTGAGGGGGCTGTATCACCCTCTCCCACATACACGAATCTACCAACTCTAAAAATCATCAAAATTTCGGAATTAACTTACCCTCCTCAAACAATTTCGACCAGAAACGTACACACACGATTTTCAGGAGACGACAACTAACGGTAATTGCCGAAATATTTTTCAGCAATTGAGGGGGAAAACCGCGTGGCTCTTAGTCTAGGAATGACTCAGTTTGCTTAAGGGCATTCTTAGGGGCGTCATCATTTAATCAACTACACCTGCCGTAAATTCCGTAATCTTCTATTTGGCAATAATAGCACGTCATTATCAAACGCAGCGATGCAGTAGGTGCTTTTTCAAGGTGTTTTTCTGCGCTAAGAAAATCTCACACTTTTCCAACTTTCATTCATTTTGTGATCGAGCACGCACCATGCAACCACCTCGTGCGGTCCTCGCACCTTGAACCCCGCGCCCTCGCTGGAAATAGAATAAGATGGAAGAGCTTTAATGATCGTCCTACCTACCTTTTTTACGTCCTTGGTATTTAATTCCCGCGTTGAGTAGTTCTAAGCAAAAATCACGCGTGCAACCTTGATCATTTTCTTGGTGGTTTTAAAAATTACGCAATGTGCTTAATTCGCACGATCCTAGTCCGAAATCCGCGATGGAACACAAATTCAAATACGAAAAGTCCGAACATGTTCCGTTCGGAGAAAGGCCATCCGTAGAACAACGCCGATCGGGGAAAATGCGGTGAAACGCGATTCAATTTGAGTCTATTTCTCAGCGTTTAGCGTTCATCATTTCCGTGTAATTAACTTTAAACTTCGCGACAGGCACTGGCACTCAGCCCATCCCACGCACGCTCACTCTCCTTTTAAATCTTCAATCGAATGCGGTTTGCTGAAGCGCCGTCTGATCATCCGCAGGATACAGGGTGCCTGAAAATGTGTCAGCTGATTCTTGGGCTTTAAATATTTTACAATGTAAATCTAAATTCTAAAATTACGCGTTTTGAATGTACCGAAAATTCTATATAGACGCTTCTTTTATGGCGCAACGAAACTGAAATTGAATAATGGTGATGGATACGTTTTTTTTGATAAAGATTTCATAAGCACCAGGAGCCCAGGGAGGACCTATAGTGTCCTCTGGCGTCAACAATAATCACTGCGGCAGTAGGGCAATGCTTCCATTCTAGGTCAAGTTGTATACTAAGGGCACTCAAACAGAAGCTTTACCAATCCTATTCTGGTAGTCGTGATGTCATGTGTGCCAAATGGACACAGTTACAAAATCGCTGCAGGTCATTGCTGTTTTTTCACCAATGTGTTCATTTTGGTCACGTGACTGCTCGACTGCTAAAGTACTTTTCGTAAATCGACTGTCTCAGAACCCCTACTTCTGATCGGAATGCGATCTGATAATGTGTAGACAGTAGATTAACTTTTTAAGCTTGGCTCTGAAATTTTGAGAGATGTTGAAACCGGATAAATATTAAATATAAAAACCTATCCAATAATTGCAATTATTGCTGCTCCAAAATTATTTTTGGAGCAGCAAATGACAAGGGGAGCACTTGATGGTTATAAAAACAATTTTAAACTTCAAAATTTCGTCCGTAAACTTATTTATTACTAAAAAAAGTAATAATTAATTATCAAAATAATAATAACTAATTATTTATTTACTTACATGAAGATACATGTTATTACTATTTCTTGGATAAAGTAAAATGGATCTATTAAGAAGGTATCCTAGAAAATAAAATCGATCATTTTTTGAAAATAGTTTTACGCATTAAATTAAAAATATTCGATAGAATTATTTTGTCTCCAGATAGGGAATAGAGGTAACTATTAGAAGTTAGAACTGAGAATTTCCATTATTATACTTCTCGCGAAAAAAAATCCATAGAGAATGGACCACTAGGCTACTCTCATAATAGCAGAATGTACATGTAAAGCTTCAAGCACCCCACAAATGAAATAATTGAAGAAATGCAATTCATTGTTCTGAAAAGAATCGTTAAGGAGATATCCTTAATGTTTATTAACACTGAGATGAGAAAAAAATCATTGAAAAATGAACAACAGTTAAAAACAAACGATGCATTGAAACTGATGCCACCAAAATCAGTGTTAAAAAGCGGGCCTACTTAATTGATCGTTAGCTCGATTCTCTCTTTTTTTTTTCAAAAAAAAAACTTCGGTCACGTGTACTTAAATGGCGATTGAAAAACTAACACAAAATGGGTGAAGGTTCACCATTATAAAGCAAATAACTATTGGCACCAAATTTAATGCTCTTAATTGTTACTGGTAACAATAATAGATTCGTTGTCTTGAAACCTGCTATTTTAAAACAATGACTTTGGTAATCGTTTTAACAG
Source organism: Ommatoiulus sabulosus (assembly GCA_034697705.1). NCBI lineage: Eukaryota > Metazoa > Arthropoda > Diplopoda > Julida > Julidae > Ommatoiulus > Ommatoiulus sabulosus. Next base: position 18,269 of record JAQGAO010001880.1, on the reverse strand, counting down.
CATATACAGTATTATTTGTGAGACGAAATCCTCAAAGTACATACAAAAGCCTCGATCATTTCTCAGGAAGCCGCCATCGTTGCTCACGTGTGTGCGTACATATAATATTTCTTGTGCTAATGACAACCGGCCAATGGCTGTCAAGGAAAAAAACAATAACTAATCGCACCAAGATGCAGTGCTATCCATTTTTGAAAAGAAATGGAGGACGTTTTCAAAATTAACAATAGTGTGGTTCCAGATACTTAAAATGCTATATTGTATATCCCAGAATATAACTGTACATCTATAGAGCCAAAGAATTTGATTGGTTACACGTTAACATTCCAGATAGTCACTGTCAGTTAGTTTCTATACTGTTTCGAGGTTTTCAGGAGACAGTATGATAGCCCGCCCTCAACTAACTGTTTATGCAACCAATTTTCGCAAAAGAAGAGTAATTAACTGTTAATTAATGGTACTACTAACAGCTAAAATAGTATTGTCAATGGCTATTGTTTCCCCCCTACAATAAAACGCCATTTCTGGCCATTCTACAGGTCACGAGGTTAACAGGAAGCATATGTGGCTGCAGCGCTGTCAAATTTACACAGCTCTCTGAAAGTTGATGCTGGAATTAGACGTTTCTGTACAGCCAACTTTGCAAATAAGAGAAACTATCTACATCGTTTAAGTCAATTACGACTTCAGTACATATTTACAAATATAGGACATTTCCAGCATGGGTTAAATATGACTTTTAGATGGAGCAAAATTGCAATTTTCAGGCAGGTACACAGGTGGACCCCCCATTTTTGCACTTTAAGTACAATTTAAGTTTTATGACATACAATCTTCCCCAGTAATCCTAATAATTCTAAACAATTTAATTTCACGAATTTGACATTCGCCAATTCTTAAATACGTGGTAGAATTTACATGTATAGGCTAGCGTAAATTCAAAGCTCAGATAAAATTGGGAGTAAGTGAACGGGTTTGCAACTTTGCAGTTTTTCTTTCACTTCAGAACGTTGCCTGATTTTATTAAAACCTGATCAGGCTTTAATTGGGAAGCCACGTTATATTTCGAATCTATAATGAAATTTTATGTGATCAATAATTCAACAGAACTTTTAAAGTTATGAGTAGCTTTCGCATAGGGAATTAAAACTTATGGCCAGGAGTAATGAAATGCAGTGAAGTCCACAAATTTGATCATGATTTACATTTCTGTAATGCAGTTCTAATATTACACGGAACTTTAAAGTTCTAGTTCATGCCGTATTGCTACATTGAATTAGATAAAATTAATTACATTGAATTCTTGCCTTCATTAAAAACTAGCTATCAAATAATCGCCATTTAACTACTACATTGGGTACAACGAACAATTTTATCATATTTTTAAATGATCATGATGGTTACCATGCATTAAAACAGTTGGAATAAGCAAATTATGACAGTAGTACTGAAATTAATATCACATCGATTATCATACCTCAAAAGTGACCGCTCAAAAATGAGGTGATACAGGTTTGAATTTTGGTTCCATTTTTGACGACTCAAAATTTCTTTAAAGAAGGACCCACTGTGTATTGTTCCCGAACTCGTGGCTTCCCATTCCCAATTCGGAATTTAAAAATATACGAAAACTTGTAAATAGGACTTGCGTTGGAAATTCTCCATGGAATGTTTTTCGAATATACATAAGTTTTAAGCATAAAACTAAATATTTCCAATAGTTTGTTTTTTCTGTAGATAATGAAGGGAAATAACTAGGACCTGGAAATTACATATTTTTTAAATTTCTCAAGCAATGTTAATTAATCTACGACCAAGTATTGCAGCTTACTCTTGAGTCGTTACTGTAGCATGAAAAAAGATAAACTATCGAAAACATATTATGCCAAAAACTACTGCATATTTTAAAAACTTCCCATAGAAAATGGACCACTAGGACATCCTTTTCAGCAAGTTTTCTAAAGATGTATCTCGTCAATCCCCACGCTTGCATAATGTCAATAGATGGCACAGGCAAAATTACAGTTCTTTTTTTAAATGCTGAGATGTTGCTAGTGTACCTTATTGGCTACACAAAGGTGTACCCCCTTTTTCCTAAAAAAATCATTACTTTTCAATTCCCCGAAACATTTTGGGACCAATCAAGAAGTACTTTGCCCATAATGCAATTTTTTGCGCAATATGCACCAGTTATTTGTTGTACGCGTACAATGATTGCTTGCATAAGTTCCTACGATGGAACTGGCCGTACGAGCAAGTATGAAGTGGCAATCAAAGGGAGTGCTGAAAAGCGGACGTTGCGGAACAGCGGATTGAGGTTAATGAGATCACAAGCGTACCATGGTAGTTCCACCAACTCGCACACAACCACGTTTTCTTAATACAACTAACATAATGAAATCACAAGTGTGCCTCATTCCTCTTTGCTACAGTGTTGGTGTATTCGCTTCACAACCGAGAGAGGCTCTAACTTCTACACAGGGTAACAAACACACATAGTCAAAAAGTACAAAAGAAAAGTGAACGGATTTGAAAGAGGAAATAATAACGATAATCAGTTATGTATATATTTTACAATGGGTAATTTTTTTTTGGGAGAAAGCCAACCGAGGACAGACTTTGCTTCGGTCGCAACACCATGCAGGCAGATAGGAGATAAGCTTTAGTTTGAAAGGAGAGACAGTACATAGGGGCAGGGACTTTAAAAAGCTGGTGGTTGGCCTTCGAGTGCAATAGGATGCTAATTGACGGTAGCTTACTACATTAAGAGTTTACCGGCAAGATTTTTGTCTGGAATTACAAAATCCATTCTGATGCTAGACCCATATGACGCTAAAATTTCAATATACATGTATATGTTTAAAAATTTATAAGGAGAATAAAAGTAAGCAATCATATTTGTCAAAAATGTCATTTTCCACAGCATGGAAAATGAGAAAATTAATTAATTCGACCATTTATAAATTAAAAAGTTTTGGTAAATTTAAAAAATAAATGTCAAGGACTAACATAAAGTCCAGGAATGGATTTCTATGATTACCGACAATAAAATTAAGGCGGTAGATCATCTATATGAATACTGAGAGCCATTTGTGAGGCAGCCACGAAATGTTCTACAGCAAAAACACTGGCTTGTCATGACTAAGGTAAAAATTAAGAACAACTGCATATTCTATGCGATAGATCAGTAAAAATCAAACAAACATGATACATGCACTAACGCTACTCCGTGGCTGACCGCCTCATGCAATTAAAAAAAGACCACACCAGAGGGGCTTTGTGCATGGTTAAATAAGTTAAATCGCAGTTTCAATGGAATGAAATAAAAATGTGGGGAGAAATTACGATGGCAGTTTTAAGTACAAAGATAGAAAACAATATGCATGGAATGAGATAGGAAACATTTCACTAAAAATGGATATGATGCACTCGAAGGCTGCAACCTTACATCCTACTATTTACCAAAGGATTGGTCTAGCGCTAATGCAGTGTAATCTTCGTAGGGATTTTAAATCGCCAATTAGTTTGAAAAGTTGATATATTACTTCTTTCGTTGCATCGCTTTGATAATATATTTATGTACAAGAGATTCTTTTCCTCCTAGGACATAGCGGAGCGTGACGCCCACCCGCACTCTCCCATCATGTTGGTGACTTTCGCGCCAATTAGTATTCCACGAGAAAGTGATTTCTGAGAGAGAGTGGGCGAGGAGGGGAGCTCGCAAAGACAAAATGAGACAGAGAGGAAGAGGTAAAGGGACCTCTACTGCGCCCCTACAGTCGCCTCGTCGGCCAAACTGGAGCCTGAAGTGGAAGGGATTCCCGTGCTGCCTCCTTTTATTTCAGGCCCCACAGACGTTCTCCCAGCTGCGGGATTCATTGCAGAGTGTGGCGTGGAAGGAGGGGTGTCCATCGAGCCACTGGTGCTGTTCATCGCCAGCATTCGCATTTTGCGAATCACAGCGGCGGCATTGTATGCTTGCTGTAATATTTACAAAACCATTCAGTATTTTTGTGGCGAAAGTGACTAAAACTAGAAATGATCAACATCAAAATAACTCATTAAGGCGATTTTAGGGATGGAAAGGATCAAGTTGAGTCATAGCTAATTTATGCAGACAAGGTTCAGCTGTCTTTGCCTGTCTACAAAACCATATGGAAGAAGGACAGCACATGCTTTCCAAGGAATATTGGCCGTAAGGTCAGAAAAACAATAGAAAAACGTCTTCTAGCAATTTTGAATTGATACACATGATAATTTCATACATTGGAATGCTCGCAATTCAGTTTACAATCAATATTTAATTATTTAACGATAACTCGACTACAAATGGCTAAATCAAAATATGGACGCATATTCTTGTAATCTTGAGCACTGACATGCTTGATTTGGTACCAGAAGTTACCATAATTAAGACAAAATGTACTTAAAACAAGAATCTGCTTCCGGGTTTGTGGTGACCTCCAATACATAATTCATTCAGCATGTAAGGCAATATCATTGGCAGATATGCACTTTGCACCTATAGCTTAGTAAACAATAGATACCAATCTAAACACTCTTGTTTCATGGATGAAAACAAATTCTTCAATTACACTACAAGTATCTACTCGACGTTATTCATATGGATAGACTATGACTGCCATGAATTAAACTTTCAATTCTTTGTATATGTGCTTGTCCCAGTTATTTTTAATGTGCAATTCCACAGAAATTTCAATTTCAATGATTTGGACTTCTTTAAAACATTTTTAGTTTTTCAAAATGTTTTCGTCATTATTAGGAAATTTTAAGTTGAAATATATTCCTTCATTGTAAGAATAGAAAACTAATGCCCTACTTTCACATAGATTGGTTCACCCCTACAGCTTTCGCTATGTTTATCACCACCATAACAACTCAAAGTACTCTGAGAAGAAAAGCTGAAAACATTGATTTCCAATGATTTCGCCCTCCAGGTTCCCGCAGCTATTGTTATGATAAACAGAATGTCAATGAACCTGTGAATTAAATTTCAATATCTAAACACTGAATTTAATTTATGACTTTTCATGTCATTAAATATCTTCATCCTCGATAAAGCTTAATATGGTTTTATAATATACAGTACAATGATTGGTCTAGACTGGGTTGGAGCATTGATAATGTCAATCCTCATAATTCAGTCAATATAATTTCATTGCACGGATTAAAATCGAGAACAAGAACAACCAAAAATGCTAATGGCCAGTTTCCCCAACCAGTTTAAACACCCTTTAACTTATGAATTTAACTTTACTTTTTATATAATCTAAACATGTTATGGTAATGGCATACCCTATCAAGACTTTATCTGACACAATTCTAGTTTTTTCTTCTCTGCCAAAACTCTTGGAGTATTGCCATGGAGTGTTCCGGTAAAAGTTTCGACGGGTAGTTTACCATTGTTTCACCCCACCCTTTCCATTTATTCGGACTTGGGATCAGCAAAGAGTTGCCGAAGCATCTGCATGGCTGTAAATTAAACTTCCTTCGTAGAGGTTAGCATGCTGTTCCTTTGGTTGAGTTTTGCCTCCCTGTCGTGACTGGAGGGAATTTTGAGGATGTGCTGAATTCCCTGAGTGGTGGCTCTTTCAGATGAAAGTTTAAATTAAGGTCCTTTGGGGGTATATTTCCCCTTGTAAGCAACATTCTCAGGAGGGTTAGGGAGAGCAATACCTTTACTACAACACAATAATAACAACACGCCATGATTTTGTCATCGAAGACTCCACAGGGTTGGCCATTTCACAAGCCAACCTTGCTCAGTTTGCATTACTTTACTTTAACATACTGTATGGCTAAAGGTATTTAACTTTTGTAAATCACATGGGATAGGTTAGTGGGCCCTAGTATCACGCATTGGAGATTTATCATAATTAAGAACAGGAAAAAGTGCCCAAAAACTTACCCTCCATCTCGTCTTAGCAAAATTCTTTTTCAGCTGTTCACTGACAGAGCTGTGGATATTGCGATCACTTGCTGTATTGCCACTGATCCTAAGAAAAATGGATTCCAATTAACTTTCGAAACTTCAAAGTGATACTAACAAACACATACACCACAATGCATATTAGATATCATAAAAATATATGTAAATTATTCCAAATTAAGAAAATAAGAAGAAACTAAAACTGCCATAATGTCTAGACAGCACACTACTGATGTCTCTACTGGAAAGATCTTGGCTTTTTTTATCTATATTTCAGATATTACACGAAAATGAAATAACGTTTGTGCTTACCAAGGATGAGCCAATGCACCCTTGCAAGAAAACCGCTTGTCGGGATCAACACACATGAGATTTCGAATAAAATCTTTGGCTGGAAAAACAAAGCTCTTTGTAAGTTACGTAAAAGAATGAAAATAAGATGTGGAATGATTATAGTGCATAGGGAAAAGTTGCTCACCAGAATCAGATATGTCATCCCAATAGGGGGAATCAAATTCAAACTCCCCCTTTAGGATCTGAGCAAAGAGATTGGCATCATTTTCATCATAAAATGGCGGGTAACCACAAAGCCTAGGAAATTGAAGTTGGCAACAAACATAGTACATACGTATATTTAAAAGAACAAGAAGCAGTTTTGATCAATCAATTGGATAATTCAGAAATACTCACAATATGTACGATATCACACCTATTGACCAAACATCCACAGCCTTCCCATAGGGCTTCTGGGCAAGAACCTCAGGAGCTGATAGGCCGGAAATTGATCAAGTTATTTACGAGTGAATAACAATAACTTTACCTGAGCAAACCAAAAAAAACATCAGCTGGTCCATGGATAAACTTACCCACGTATCCAGGAGTACCACAAGCAGTGGCCATTATGCCAGAATCTTCCATTTTTGAAAGACCAAAATCACTAATCATGATTTTCGAATCTTCATCAGCGCTATAGTAAAGAAGATTCTCCGGCTAACCGAAAGAAAGAAATATGCCAATGAGCTGCCATTTCCATCACCGAAACTAATCCTGATACTGATCACTGCAAATATGACTAGCCTTTAGATCCCGATGGACAACTCCTTGGGAATGCATATAATCAACAGCTTCCAACACTTGCCTAATGAGGTGACTAGCATCTTTTTCAGTATAACTTCCCTTCTCAACAATTCGATCAAATAATTCTCCACCTGTTACCCTGCGAACAAACGGTAACGTTTTACGTAATCATAATATAACAGCATATTGTAAAATCAATTCTAAGAATACATATTGCTCTAATAAAATAATAAACAACGTCACTATCTTTAGTCCACTTACAATTCCATGACTAAAAATACTCTGGTTTTCTCTTCGTAAGTTTCCATTAGTTGTACAATATTGGGGTGTTTTAATCTAAAACAAATGCAAAATCCATGAGTTCCAAACTTTAGTTTTCCAGGGTCGCCATGTTCTCGACAATCCGAGAAAAGTTAATAACAAGACGGAAGTACCTTCGCAACACTTTTATTTCGTTCTCTAGTGAATCTTCCTTCCCCTTCAGTGCTTTTTTGTCGATGCATTTGATGGCGTGTAATTTTCCCCGCTGCTCCTTGCTTTCTGCTAAAACAACCTGACTAAACGCTCCCCTGGAATATGAAAAACACGACAATCAGTGGGGGTAGACTACGAATTATTGGTGCATATAAAATAAAAAAAAATCATTAGGAAGAAAGAAATTGTCTAGACGCTGAACAAACTGGATGGCAATTCGACTTTATTTCGACAAATAACTGCCAATTTTTCAACATTATTCTCTACAAAGTTAGAAAATAAACACAGAGAGGGTACATGTACTGAACAAACACCATCCCTAGATTCTTGTAAATGACTTATGTTCGTGGGAAGTAGAAATAAACAACAGTGTGATGTTAGAGCATACCAAGCCTTCAAATTAGAAGGCAATAGAATCTGACTAAATGCAAATCGCCAATGTTGTGGGTGGTTGCCTGTAAGGCTTTGACGAGAAACCCACAAAGGCCAATGATGGAATCCAATCAATCCACAAGCACTTAAAAATTATGAGCGTACGATATTAATAGTATATTGCCAATATCCAACAACATACACGCCAACCCATTTGTTAAAGCTTATGTCCACATGAAACACTTGCTCTGTCAGAGTAACCACTTGTGTGGTCCACGTGAAACTTTGATGGCGCCTCTGGCCTACCAATTTAATTGCTCGCTTGTCTACAGATGGTTCAGCATATATATATTAATATGTTTTAGTTCTCATACATAAAAGATCAGGTGATGTTATTTTTGCTTCTCGTAGAGCTTCCGTATTACACTTACGTAATTTGCTGTAAATTAATCAGAAATTGAACACCGGCCTTGCTTATGGTACAGCTGCTCGAGAGGAGTAATTTTTACCATCGGTGCCATCGGTGATACTAAAATTAGATGACTATCACATTATTTGAAATAAGGTCACAAGATGGATATTTAGATGCAAGATGAGAAGCCTAAGAATTTAAGTACCGATTAAATCGAAATTAAAATCTCACATTTTTTAGCAAATGGATTGATATTTTAGAAACCTTTAGAACAATAAAATGTGCAAGGTTCGCTTTTATTTGTCGATTAAAATGTTCATGTTGGAAACTGTCCTTGTGTCCTCTAGACTTTGTACAGCATCGCAGTAAAAAAATAACATTGAAATATTGTCATACAAGACAAAATACATGGCATGATGCTAGTTGACTCGGCCATGACCAGAAATGATCCTGGGCGAAATATATTTTTTGTCACAGCCCCGACTCGACAATAACTTAAACATCAAGATTAACGGCACCCAGACAGTAAGGCTAAGATGTTACGATGTTTTGATAAATGCGAGTAAAAATTTGTTCATAAAATATTACATCATTACACGTGGCCTTTCAACAGTGACACTAGCAGTTACCCAACATTGCCATATTTCCTGAAGCAGGCTAGAAACGATATTAAAAGGGAGTGGAAGGCCTACACTTCCTCCGCCATGTTTGCTAAACAACTACAGAAAACCATGAACGTCTGATAGCCGTTCCCAAAAATTTCTCAAGAAAAAAAAATGAGTTTTGCCAAAGCATATTGCTTTTTTGTCTTTTTTCCTTACCAATCGATAAAAAATAAGCGAAATAACACACTCCCTTATTGCATTTTTCGAGTTTCCGAAATATCTTTACGAAAAAGTTAAACCGTTCGCTTATCTATACTCAACTTCTGCAATAATTCTAACAATCAAAGCTAAAATGGAGGAAGCCCCCCAGGCAATCAGCAAAACCTTTCACGAGAACAACCTGCATCGTAATCACTGCATAATTATTGATATCGTAATGGACATTAGTCCAGCTTAATTACGCTGAAGAAAAAAAAAGTCTTTGCTACAGGCGTGGTTGTTATCAGAGAACAGCTTTGCAAACACTCAATACCAGAAGAGCTACCATTGATCAAACGCAAAGCAACACTTCATATACTGCAAATGGCAGCAAAGCTGGGCCAGAAACGTGACATTTTCCACAGGGGTCCTTATCCCCTCCTCCTGGAACCTACTTGTACGTTCCACTATACATTTCCTGGGAGCTACATGTACGTGCCAATGTATAAAGCCGATTTACAACAGTTGGCACATCGAGCCCAACAAGGAACTCTTATAATAACTGGAAAATTGCGTAACATTAAATGCAAAACTCTAATCTAAGTTAATAAAGAACTTTGGCATCTCTTGATGGCTACACCCAAAACGAGATTGGTGGCGTTTTTATGTTCGGCGAGGCATTTTTTTTTACATACGGAAATCAACAATTGCATTATCCGGTATTTCGTTTCAACCCCATCGTTGGCAGCTCGCTACGTGCGTGAATATGCGTCTATGTAACTTAATCCAAACTTGATTAATATGTCAAGGCATAAAATAGGAGAATCGCAGAAATGAAAATGCCCCCTATCAACGTTAATTTCGTAACGCCGTGCTTCTCCGCAATTGCCATCGCGGCGTTTTGGACATAATCCAAATTAAATCCGGTGCCAGATCCAGGACAACGTGAGCACACCGGCATACAGCACTTGCTGTTATCAACTTGGCAGCAGTCAACAAGAAATACCGGCAATGGTATCGAGGCAACCGTTAGGCTTACGACCCAATAAATCCATTGTGTAGCGTCTCCATCACCCGCAAGTATTATTACACGAATTTGTCATGGCGAACATATAGACTCCAAGACAGCTCTGGCGGGCTGCTGATGTTGTCGCCGAAGGGTTTAGCGAGAACATTTACGAGGTCTTCATGCCCGTTAAGGATGGCGCCACTGTTGCCAACTGTCCACGTTGACTCCTGACGTTTGTACATCAGTGCAAAGTGAGATGGCACTCCTGGAAAAAAAAACACTGGAGGGCGGTGGCCACTTCCGAATTCTGTCGGGCTCCATAGATCGAAAAGCTGCCCAAGACTCTTGGGTTCATGAAACTAACTGTCTCGGAGTAAATGCTCAGAAAACAAGTACCAGAACATCACCATTGATGGCATTATACCCCTGACGGCAAACTTGGTACAAAAATTGTTTATAGATGATATTTAGTTCACTATATAACCACTTTGGGCCTTTGGCAGCATATCTTATATTAACATCGGTTTACTACTATCAGTTTTCGGTTTACGATCACCTTCCACGAGTTTGCCATTAGTTTTCATGTTATGATCATGCACCGTCCATCGCAGTTTGCAACCCTGCAATTTGTTTACATAAGGATGGACCGTCCTTTACAAAAAAAAAACTACATTAGTAGCCTACCTAAAACAACTAGGAAACAGTTGAATTAAATAACCCGTAAAAAAGGTGATACACCTACTGTCTGCAACTGAAAAACCAGAAAAAGATTTGAGAAATGGGATGCACAGCAGTGACGACACCCTTCAAATCACTTAAAAGTGCACCCCGTTGATTTTAAAAGGCAGTAATTGCATCCTAATTACTAAGGGCAAGCCTGTTAGACAACTGTCAACAGTGAGCTTCTCAAAAACGGAAAAGGAAAACAAGAGTACAGTGACCGTTTGGAATGCCAAAAATCTCTCGCAATGAGGTTAGTACTTACACACTATAGTAACCGTTTTAAAAATAGTCAAGAGTTTATTTGACTCAACGCTTGTATCGGGCTTTCCAGCATCGAAGATACACCAAGAACGGTTTTATAGTTTAGAATTATTAGTTTTCTGTCTTGTTGTCCACGCCCGGGGATACATTTTGAAGATATCACAACAGTATCGTACCTGATGAAAGCACAAAAGAGCAAGTCCACCAAAATCATGCACATTTCGAAGATGGTACTTGAAAAGAACGCTACAAAGAAAACAAGAAAATAAATTTCGAATATATTGGGAATGCCAATTTTGACGCTCTACAAAGGTCAAGAAGATAGTTCCGCGACAAGAATGATCTTTGGCTTACACGTCGAAATCAATTTTCAAAACAGTAGCGTACTGTATGCACCTTCGAGCAAAGACAGTCAGCTTTCTTAGCCTTGAAAACCCCATGCAAGGCTGAAACGTATAGATCAATGGGCAGCGGACACTAATTTCTCCGAGACTGTCGGACACGGAGCAATGACACATATTTCGGGACTTCCTCGCCCTGCTCTTGGGCGCTGGCGCCATCTGGGCCACGTTGAAGAAAACGCACCACGCTAATTCGGGGTGGCATAATGTTTGTCAGTATTAAATGCTGAAAAGCCGCTTCATCCCACTGTTACCCTAGGCAAATGCTGCGCAGTTGGCAGTTGCCATAGCAATGGTTGCCCTGGGAACTGCATCACTTCACTCTTCTTGTTCGGCATGCGGCACTTCCTCAAAAAATCCTCATTTGCCCATCCTCGACTTGGTCAAAGGCGAGGCGCTGGCCGAGCATTTTGTAACCTAATCGGCCAAAACTAAATTACGGCAACTGTTCAGCCTTTCCTTTTGTGTGGCCGAATAATAAGCCTTCCTGGATGCGTTATTATACCTCCTATTGATCGACAAATACCAGATTAACGTTACAAAATACATCGGAACGCCTTTGGAGAAGAATGAAAGACGCTGACGAGGCTGACCAATTGAATGGGGGGAGATTGAGGTGAGGGTGGACACATCAACGCCAAAAATCGACATCCATGATTGTTAAATAAGGGTGCTTAAAACTGCATGCACGAACAGTGGACAACGAAAAAACTACTGGGTTTCAAATGTAATTGGAATATTTACCCATGCTAGTTTTCATCTATCATTCAAACCCACATTCCCTTTTAGAATAATTGAAGCGTTTTGAGAAAAAAAAAATTAATCAATTTCCAGTTTTCCAGTGATAACTGACGCCTATATATGGAATGAAGAGTTGAATTTTGGACAGTACGTTAGGAACGTTGTATACTGTCCGCTGTTAAACGATTAGCAGGCCGGCAGTCATTGACCACTAGCTTCTCTTACAGGCTTGCGGCCGAGATAAAATTCTACCAGTCTAGACGCGAGATAACGGAGTTAATTCCTTTTCCAGACAGTTACTGTCCGATTTATTGATAATGATTTGCTGCAAGTGCCACAGAATTTCTGCGGATCGCTCTTCGGCAGTCGTGAATTCACGTGTGCAAAAGGAATGCATTCATTGGATTTAAAACAACGATTACCATGCATGAATTTTTTAACAAATTGGGGTGATGATTTCACGGCTTCCAAAGTGCGATTAGCAAAGCTTCTGTCAGAGTACCCCTGTAATATGTATTTATATATCAACGCAGTGATAAAATGCCTACCAGTTAAGTAAATTCTGGGATCAAGTTCTGGAACCCACAAAATAGAGAAAAGGTTCTATGACAATGGGTCCGGAAATCCTTTCAATTTCGACAGCAAAATAACAAATCCGGATAACAACGCTCTTTATGGTACGTCAATCAGCAAAACATCTGCATAAGAAAAGTGTTCCAAGAAATCAAAGTTTTAATGTTATGGCAAAAATGATTCGCCGATAAGTAATACAACTTGTAAAAAGTACATGTACTGCATTTATTTCATTTAATGGGGAACATTCTTAATTTTATCAGTATTTTTCGTAGAAATTAAAATGTTCTCTTTCCGATCACGACTCGATTGCTACTTCGATCTTCACATTTCAGAATCAGGGTGGAAAATTACTATACAACATGGTAGCCGAACAACGTAGACTGCGCATGACCTGGCATGGAAAACATATACATGTACATGAACATGCACTGTCACAGTACATAGAAAAATTCGAAACCATGCAAAGCAACTCAGGGGAATCGAAACCTGCATGTCGTGGGCAATGTCTGGAAGATCAATTCCAGTTCACTCAACGAAATTGTTCCGTTTCGTGAATTTGAAATTGCGACGAAGTATTTTGAATAGAAAAAAGCGCCCTCTGCGAAGGCCATGCAAAAATCTCTTTATAATTTATTTTAACACGTCATATAACTCATGCTCCAAAGAGTCCAATATCGTCATTCTGAAAATAAGCTGTTGTCCTTTCGATGGGTGCATTTTCATAATTTACGCAAGTAGTATCATATTCATTTTGTCATTTTCCCGAATGGGAAATTATTCAATCGTGCTATTTAGCCGCGTGTACTTCTGCGACAAAAAATGCAACTGGTGCCAACGGATAAAATTTCCTCATCAAATGTCCTAACAAAAAATGAGCACAAGGAAACGATTTATAAGCGTTAAGAACTTTCATTTCCAAAGAACAAAAGAAACATGACCTCATGAAATATTAAATATCGAACGTTATGCAACTTCGATCTGGGGGAAGCCATGTTATGGGACACTGCACAAAAACTAAATTAAGGACATATCAAACAGAAATTTGTTTTAGCTATTACAACTAAAATACCAATGGAATTGTTTAGTTGAAAATTCAGTTTTTCTATACGATATATTTTTGAACATCCAGGAATGGACCTTTTGCAGAGTTACGTACAGGTACAGTATGTGCCTTGATCACGTGATCTCTACATCGAATCCACAACTAAAAGAACGTGCCTCTTGGTATTTTCGCCAATGGAATGAATGAAATGGCACGTGATAATGTCATGCTGACGAAATCTGCATAATGCCCATTATCCAAATATCAGCCATGTTCAAATGATGTTGGTCGGTCTAGCCCTGGGGGATCGTGATTGATGAGTTGGGGGGGGGGGGGCATGGTGCAGTACAGTGCAGCCTACGACCGTCAGGGATAAAACAGAAGAAAGGTGGGGGTGATCTTCCTTCCATTTAATAGCGCCTCCTATCGGGAGCATCCGTCTCACAGGATATCTGCTACAGCACATCAATCCATGGACATTGGAAAGGCAAGCCGAAGCTTGTCCTAAAGGAAGTTCTTAGGAACTCTTTTAAACGTATTTTGTTCAAGCCCCGGAAGCAACACAACCATGAAGGTTTTCCATCCTGCCGTCTTCCCAGAATGATCTCGTGACGTCGAGGGCGCCATTTGCCTACTCTTGACAGCAATAAAATTGAGCGGTTGGAAAGGTGAAGTCCTGCTTATTAGCTCTTCGAGGCTCCATCGTTGGGAAAAGCAGCCGAACAAAAGAGCTGTCCTTCACGGGGACTCGGGTGTGATTACTTTAATAACGGCAAACAATAAATTCCGCGTGCGGGAAAGCCCGCGTTTGCCCTTCGCGGAAATGAAAATCAAGTAGGCAATTCTGGAGAGGAGCTGCAGCCCAATGATGCTGAGGGCAAATAGGGAGAATAAACACCGGCTTGTAGACGTTATGCACGCACCCAACAGCTGCTAAATGGCCATCAAGAACCGTTGCACGTAACACTGTATGCGTTGGGCGCATGTGCTGCGAGAAAAGAGAACACTTGTGTCAGCAAAAACACGAGTCATTGCGTTGGATTTGACGTCATGGTGAATGCAAAACGGGCGATAATGAGTTGCATTGTGAAACATTTGCATAATGTCTGACGGTGTCAGCATCAGCTAAATTTGCTGGAACAGACGACAGTCGTGGCATGAAGGTCGGATCCGCCATCTTGAAACATTTGTCCATGAAACGGCACGCGCCATATCGCTCCTAATTTGCTTAAGAAGTGACAACTCAAAAAGTTTCCTTTTGAGATAGTGCAAGTTTTACAGCATTGTATAAAATAAAGTGACAACACTGTCATTTAGCCAAATCTGTTCATGTTTAGGCTCAGATACGTGGTTTTTACTGAAAACGGTATAGAGCTCATTTTAACTGACATAATACAGTCATATCAACTTAAAATTAACAAGTTTTGAATAGAAGACATGCATGTATACAAGTTTCCAAAGTTTGAGATTAAGAAATTTAATGGGGATCTCACGGGTCGAGACTTTCTGCGTTTCCTATGGTGGGAGCCTGGATGCAACGAAGAATGTTTTCAAGATGTTCAGACACAAAAGAGTGGTTTTTGGCGTAAACTGTAGTCCTTTTCTACTGGGTGCTATGATCGACTTTTACCTAAAGACGGTTAAGGATGACCAAAAACAATTACTGAGAAACCTTTGAAATCCCTGTATGTTGATAGCTCAATTACATCATTGGATTCCCATGAAGCATATGAAGTCTTCCCAACGCAAGCAACCAAGTTGACATGTGAAAACTGGATGGGCCAAAAATGGAGGGCAACACGCATGCAGGAAACATGGGCCAAAAACACAAAAATGAAAATGAAAATGGTGTATCTTCCCAAACTGCCTTTCCATGTGTGCATTTCTCGAAATAACAACTCCTTAGCCCTCGTAAATAGAAAGGGCAACTAAGAATGTTTACGTGAGAAATTGGTTGGGACTATTCATTCATCTATTAATACAATCGACGTTTTCCTTAAAATCAGCCTGAAAATCGATTGTACTGTATAGATTGATTCTGGCATAACTACTGTAGATCCAACAATATTCCTAAAATGACAATCTATTTTGTCAAAATTACAAGTATTTTAAAGCTTCGCACTGGAATAATGATTTGTTATACAAATTCATGTATTTATAAAAGTTCAATATTTTTATGTTATTTTAATTCCCCTTCCCGTTCAGACCCATATCACTGGTGATGAATGTGCTGGGTTTTGCCTGGGGTTACATTAAGTTGGAAACGTACCGTAATAATTGCAGATGTACTGTAGATCTGATCTTTGAAATTGCTATTACTGTACTGAAGCGGTTCAAAAGATAAAGTCTGGCATCCTTGAACGCGTGTTTCGCAAAACAGTCGATCGCATTGAGATCTGTGGAAACATTGATGGTCGCCACGTAGAAACTGATAATTAAATTATGCCAATGGGTTTATATATACAGGGTGGCCAGCGTGAGACTGCAATATTTCAAGCACATCTTGTTTGTATACTGGAAAGTAGTTACACAACCATTACTAAACATGGAAATGATAATGAAACCCACAAAGTACTCAGTTCAGTTCAGTTCGCCTTCATGAGTGCTTTTGGTGGGACGAATGACTCTAGCCTGTAGTCAAATTCACGCCATGTGTTCTGCAGCATGTTTACTAAAACAGAAATTATGGCATGTGTCATGCGCTGTTTCATATTCTTCATGCGGATAACTTTAGCGTAGCTTATACTATGTCTTTGATGTATCCTCATTGCTACATCCATGGCTACATCAATTACCCTTATTTCATTTTATTTTATGTTCCTATTGGGGAAACGTCCAAGGAACACGAACTTGGCGTTGCCGGCTCATGTTCGAAAACTATGAAGTTCAGAAAAACTGCGGCTAAAACGCGCACTTCATAACTTTCTGAGTCTCGATGCTTCCGTTCCGTCCATGCAATGTACGGAACTGCATGTACAAATTAAAATGTCCAATGGTGGACATCCTGTTATTTTCAGTTCTTACATGTCCAATAACTTCTCAAAAACCTACGTACATGTGATGCGTAAGCTACCGTGTTACACAATATACAGTGCATATACACATTACATACACTGTACATGTATAATTTCCAATGAAATGTGGCGTCATTCCCAAGTGGCCTCGGAGTCGCGTAACAGCCAACAATGGATCGAGAAATCAGATAAGGCGCAAATCGTCGATCGGCAGTGGTTACAGTAAACAGAACACGATACAGGAAGGTAGCAACTAGGAAAAGGACAAAGTGGACGTCGTCAAAAGGCATTCAGAGCCCTTCAGTCTCCTTTCTCCAGGCTCTTTTAATAGGCAGTGCGCCAAATGAGGTGGCGATTGCCCGCCTCTGCAAACATTTCGATCGACTGGTCATCGAGAAGTCGTTGAACACATTGATCGACCATGTTTACCAACACCTTTTCTTGGTATCGAATAAAAAAAATGTGGGCCGCATGCAAGAGCTATAGGTTGGCTGCGCTAATAATGCGATTCCCTCTCGAAACAACGTTATTCCATATCCCTAGAGGTGTCTCCCGCACAAGTTTACATTTATTCGAACGTTAGAACCAATGCCTACGAGAAACGTTACGTGGTGCAACTGGATGCCAATAAACAGTATAGATCTGCATAGACGCTCCCAAAGGATGCTATAGACTTGTAAATTATGAGGTTTGGAAGACATGAAAAAGGGAGGGGGTAGTCCATTAATGGCTTTCCTACATGCCGACGCCCGGATCTTGGAAGGAGCAGCTATAGCCAACCGCTGGAAGACTACGTTGCTGCAGTACAATGTACAGGGTAGCTATACTAAACTGCCCAACTGCGAGTACCCTGTAAGCTTACTTGTTTTCGATAATGAGTATAGGGTGATTGGGTCGATTTTCATCAGCGAGCGTCTGTGAAATACGGCAATTAAGATAGTGAACTGCGTTCGTTAATTATCGACAGGGCGACCTTTTAAGAAACCAAGGTTACCGCGATCAGCTTTAAAACCAACGTGCTTTTTTGCGTTTAGTGTAGCAATTTTGCGAACCGTCAGCTGCAACGGCCTACAGATGACTGCAACAGCCATCAGAAGACATTGATGGAGGCTATCTTTTAGTAAATAGTCATCCCTTCTGAATGTCCATTGTTCCCAGAACATTCCTCGCGGATGTTTATGAGTTTTCCCTCAGGCCCAAAACGCATTTTCCAATGAATTTGGATTGATGCAACTCGGAAAAAACATTTCAAAATACACTGTATACATGAACTTATAGGCACTGAAGCATTTTCGAATTGTACTTCGACGTGTCGTGAAGTCACCTATTCAAACGCAACCCTTACAAAAATTTAAGGTATCATATTGGTTGATTCCAGGTATCTAGTAGGTATCAAGGTATATTTAAGGTCTCT
>JAQGAO010001879.1:0-22056 GCA_034697705.1 Ommatoiulus sabulosus | reverse complement strand
ATGTTTTTTTCGCGTCAAATATTATTGCCACAATTATAAAAAAAACATTAAAAAAATCCTCCCCGACGTGGAATCGAACCCCGGTCACCCGCGTCACAGGCAAGACTATCGCGGAGTTGCGAAATTATTCGTTAAAATACAATAGATTGGTTTTTCTCCTTTCCAACGGAGGGCTCCAGAACGAGCCAATCAGCAAAAGGTGCGTCACTGCGGGATGCAAAGTGAGCTACTTCACTGAGCTAGTCGATCGTTCACTCACTCATGTAAGGCTCAGTCGCTAGTTTGAACCGGATTTAAAAAGTGAACTAGAGTGAACTAGTTCTTTTTTCTTTTCTTTTTCGTTCACTGATAATAATACACTATCGTGTGGCGCGCTTCAGTCGCCTCGTTTGAATGGATGTGGTTTAATCTCTTCGGAAAAATCTTACCGCAAAATGAAACATAACATTTGGTTTGTAGATTATTTAGACCGAATTTAAAATCATTATTATTTACGCACCATGTACAGTATGTTGTCAAGCATTATTATCATTTGTTTTCACGCATAGCATGATTTCGGATTTTTTCTATCCAAGTATTGGTGGTGTTGAAAGTCACATTTACCAACTTTCCCAATGCCTGATTGCCAGAGGACATAAAGTAGTTATTATAACGCATTCATATGGCGATCGGAATGGAGTTCGTTACATGACATCAGGACTAAAGGTATATCATTTTCTCTAATCTAAAATCTGGATATATTTAGGTATGTATATAATTATATAATTTTTGTTGATAGGTTTATTACCTTCCAATGATGGTCTGTTACAATGGCGTAATATTACCTACACTTTTTAATACTTTGCCTCTGATGCGAAACATTTTCATCAGAGAAAACATTACTATTGTTCATGGACATTCGGTGTGTATCACGGTTATTGGTTTGCACACATTTGGGCGCTTTGCATATCGAAATGGCGCCAGCTGGTAGACGCTTTAAAACATTTAAAAAATATAATTGGTTTTTTCTAGGCTTTTTCCGCAATGGCCAACGAAGGCATCATTCATGCCCGAAATATGGGACTGAAGACTGTGTTTACGGACCATTCATTGTTTGGATTTGCAGATGCTAGTGCAATTATCACCAACAAGCTTCTTCAATTTACGCTTGCTGATTGCAACCATGTGATATGTGTCTCGCACACTGGGTAAAGCATCATATTTAGTGTTATTGTTTCGTTTTCATATCACATCAGAAATCCTTTAATAAAACTAGCGTTTTGGGGTGTGTCATGTGTGGGACTGGAGTTTTTATGGGTTTAGATAATTACCTATGTATGCATATACATATTGGTTTACTTGGAGGATTTATGGTGATGATTTTTTAACTTGGTCATGACCAAACAATGATGCATTGTTGTTGTTCAAAGCAAGGGCAACACAGTTTTGAGGGCTGGAGTGAAACCACATAGTTTAGTCTCAGTGATTCCAAATGCTGTGGATACAACTGTTTTCACACCAGATCCTAGTAAAAGTGATCCACATAAAAGTGTGTTTGAAACATTTTTTGATATTTTGTCATGAAATTGTTATGGTTTTATGATTCAAGTTTAACTCTTCTTTATTTATATGTAGTTACCATCATTGTAATGAGCCGCCTGGTATATCGCAAAGGTGCTGATTTATTAACTGGTGTGATTCCTGTTATTTGCCAAAGGCATGCTGATGTACAATTTATCATTGGTTAGGGAGTATGCATGCCGACGTAACATTTTTTGTAAAACTCTTAATAATCTAGTTTTTTAATCAGTTCTTTTTTAAATGTGATCTTGAAATAATTCAGGTGGCGATGGCCCTAAACGTCTCGCTCTTGAAGAACTCAGAGAAAAGCATCATCTTCATGAAAGAGTGCGTCTGTTGGGACCTGTGGATCACAATGATGTTCGGGATGTAAGATTTATTATTGCATAAATCATAAATAATATCAACTGGACTCTGATTCGTTTGTTTGTTTTCTTTTAACTAAAAATAATTTTCACACTACTTAAATTTCTTTATCCCACACATCTAGAAATTGGTTGAAGGGCAAATATTTCTTAACACGTCATTGACCGAAGCATTTTGCATTGCCATTGTTGAAGCTGTCGCATGTGGGTATGTTTTGCAAAAATGTGTATTGAGAATCAAATTTGACACACAAGAAAGGCCAAAGATGATGCTTGCAAACATTTAAGTTTGTATCATATTTGTCTTCCATAAGTCAATTTTTGGGAACTAAAATAAGTGAAAACGTAAAGTTGGAAGTGGAATATCTCCATGTGTAGCTGTATACTCTTATTATACTACGCTTGCACTCGCCAACCCCCTTTATTTACTTAAATGTTTTCTCTGAGCAATATTTAATGGCATTATCAATTCAGGTAGTTTTACCGCTATTTAATAATAAGTTAAAAAAATTCACTTTAGATTCATGATATCAATATGACATTCGCCCTTTAATTATATCCAGTTATTTTAAAGTCTTCAATTCCATTTCCTAGACTGACTGTTGTATGCACTAAAGTTGGTGGGATTCCAGAAGTTCTTCCACCTGATTTAATCCGACTCGCAGAGCCAACTGTTAACTGTAAGTATATCAATAATCTATTGTAAAATATCTCATGAAGAGTCAACAGCTGTTTATTTTTCCAAAAGCTTTAGTTGATGGACTCGAAGATGCCATTACAGGAGTACGCAAGAAAACAGTTGTGCCACCTCATGAAGCACATCAAAGAATCAAGGATTTGTACTCTTGGCAAGATGTTGCTCAGAGAACTGAAATTGTGTACAATCATCTTTTTCAGGATCCTCAACCATCACTAGGAGATCGATTGATGAGGTTCACCAATTATTAATCTCTTTAAATATATTAGTACATGTACTATTATAAATTGACACTTAAGATATTGCTCCGTTTCAGATATTCAAATTGTGGACTTATTTTTGGAAAGATTTTCATGATATTAGTCATCATGGATTTGCTGCTACTTAAATTTGTAGATTGGATTTATCCAGCTGAGGTATAGTTTTATTAATTGCATACTTCTGATAGGACAAACATTTTCCTTGCCCTTATTTCAGGTGATGATGAAATGAAACCTAAAATTCACTACTTGGAAAGGACAAATTTGAGGTATATGAGAGACAAGCTAAAAATAACAAAGAAACATACAGTGGCTCAAAGTGAAAATGACATGCCGTGCAATGTTTGAATAATAAATGCTTATTTATGGTGACTTTGGAGCGATTTTGAAATAGGAATAATACTAATAATTTGTACCATGTCATTCCTAGTTGTCCTAAAGGTGTTTTGAATTTAAGGATTTCACTTCATTCAGTTTTGTTATTCATATTTATACATTCATGATTTTAAAACTAGATATTAAATTCACATCCAGTTTAATTTTGTTTTTTTAGTTGATTGATCCAGCAGTGAATTTTCCAAGATTACGACCAAGGATTAAGCGCAGACAGCACCATAAGAGTTGATATGAATTTTTGATCAACTTGTACAGTTTTTAATAAATGTAATTTATTTGTAATATTTTGTACACTACTTGTTTAAATAATGTTTCTTTATTTATTGAAAAATCGAGTGGCATTGACTTTTTTGACCAACTATTTATGCATAGTTGATTAGTTGATTAATTCCCTCATGAACTGTACAGGGTACCTCAGACCTGGAAAACCTGGAAAATTCAACGTAGTCATGTTGTGCCGATCCAAAATTACATTAATGTTTCTACGTGGTTTGCTAAGGGCAAATTTGCAAAATTTTCCACGTTTTCCGACAAATTCCGAGGACAAATTTGCAAAATTTTCCACGTTTTCCGAGTACACATTTGCAAAATTTTCCAACTCTTCGTAATACAAATTTGCAAGATTTCCAACCTTTTACGAGTACAGATTTGCAGAACTTCTACATTTTCCAAATACAAAATTGTCAAAGTTTCAAAATTTTTTCATGCATGGTTACTTTTTTAAAAAAATTAACTATGTTAACTTTTTAAGATTTTCAAAATTGTCATTAGTTAATTTTGCAAAATATTGCCTATGTCGATTTTGCAAAATCGTGGATAACATTGTCGTAGGTAAATTTTTGACATTAATTGTTATTGGTCACTAGAGTTTTTTTTTAAACTGGAGTCAGGGAAGTTGAGTTGAAAAGGAAATTTCTGGGGGAACCCTGCAGTATATCTTTCTCCACAGGGTAGCGCAAAAGTGCCCATTTGCCCAGAATATAGCAATCGGTCTATCGATACGATTATCGATAGTATGTCTGAATCACTGACACCGCGTGGCACTGCGAACTCATTGCCTGACATGATTTCGTGATTGTCCCTTAAAATTTAAAATGGCGCAGGAACCGCAAGTTCTGGTTGATGCTTTACCTTATATTGATCAAGGGTACGATGAACCTGGAGTTCGCGAAGCTGTAAGTATTATGGCGTTGGCAATATATAGTGTTGGCAACATTTTAGAATGGAAAAACTCAACAAAATTCTGCGTTGTAAAGTAAAACGAAAATGCTGTTTATGCTTAGTACAGTATGATACGCGAGCGCCATATTGAGACGCATATCACACGCGGTTGTATTCAAATACTGTTATTTTGATTTCAAGTCGAATTGACATTTTTGAGTAAAATTATATGCGGTCACAAAGTGAACATATAGTTTCCGTTTTATGCGTGCGTTTGATGCGTTTCACAGGAAAAAGTTGAGACCAAGTTAAAAATTAAGACTGAAGATACATGCATGCATGTGCGGCTAATCACTTTTACGTCCTTGTTAAATTATTATTATTGATGTCTTTAATTTCTACAGGCAGTGGGGATGGTGGAAGAAGAAACAAGACGATACCGACCTACTAAAAATTATTTAGAATATTTGCCTCAAGTTACGCTAGGGTTATTTGAGGTATGGTGTTTAGAATATGCACTATTACGTCTCTGGGATATATGTGCATGACTAGTACTTATAGGCCTATGAATTTCACACATTTTTACATTTTTCAGACTGAAATAATGAAAGCAGAATTTGAACGATTGCAGTCTCGATTGCCAATGGATATGCTGAGTATGAAAAGGTAAATTCATTTCTCTATAATTTTGGGTAATTTTACAGAAGATGGTACGTCCTCTGGCAAATTCGGTGTCATTCCTTCTTAATTTAACATTTTACTTTGTTATTTTAACTAGAAACTAGAGATTTTTTCTTCAAGGTACATGTACATTGTTTTTCATCGTTACATAGAATGTGTGCACATATAACTTTTACTGCTGATTGCCATTTTTCTTCTCGTTCCTATTAACGTTAACCATCATAGTATCCTGTTGTTGTTCAATTGTTCAATTATAAATGCTACATTTTTATTAATAATAAGTTTTCTATTTATAGGTATGAACTGCCACACCCACCTGCGGGAAAAATGACTGATGTGGCTGCATGGACAGATTGTGTTGACAACTCAATGGCTCAACTCGAACACCAGTCTACAAGGTATAAAACCCCATTGTTTTCAATTTCCCATTTTTTACACGAATTGACTGAGATCCCAATTATTGTATGATGAGGTTAAAGCGCAAGATGGAAATCTTCTGATTTTTCTGTTTCCATTAGAATTTGAGTATATTTGCACATATTAAAATAAAAAACTCAAAGTACAAAAGTATTGCTTTATAAGGCTTTTTAATGATGATGACTTGATATTTTAATAGACCATTAGAAATTTGCTAATTTAATTGGTTTACAATTCTGCAGAATTTCAAATTTGGAGCTCATGACAATATATGGATGTGAAGCTTGGCGCCAATACATCAATATGTTACTGCAAATGCTAAATCAAGGACAGAAAAACTTACAAGATATTCGGTAAGAATTAAATCATTTATCAGCAGTGGCTTAAATTCACTAAATATTATTTAACAGTAAGTTTTGTACATCTTATAATAGCAAACAAATTCAGGAAGTAAACTGGCACCGAAAAAATGCGCAGACCATTGCTGGAGATAAATTACATGCCCTAGAAGCGAGGTAAATGGCTAACTTCATAGAGATTCTCAAGGATATAATTAGTTTTGTTAATAAAAATATATTTATGCAATTTTTTCAATTTCAGTTGGGTTAGTCTGGTTAGTAAGAATTATGAAATTGAAAGGGCATGTGCGGAGTTGGAGAAGGAGGTATATGCACATAAAAGAATGAAACCCACATCCACTGAGGAAGATGAAGAACAACAATGAGATCTTTTCCATTATTTTCATTATCATTCAATCACATTTTTCATATATTCATTGACATCTATGATGCTTATGTATTTGAATAAATCATATGAATTCCAAAAGCTTTAAATCGTTTGTTATTATTAACATGCATTCAGATAAATTTCTTTGATCATATGTCTTTTATTCCAATGAGTTCTGGTACGTGCTACGTTTGTAGTAGCTAGAAAATATCAATATGTTGAATTATTTCATGTTAAAAAGTCCGTTTTAAAGAATTAGACTCACGAGGTAGCACATATTTGCAATAGTTTTATAATATTCTATAATGGAAGATTTAGTAAAAGTAATCATCTTTTTTTTTGCTGAATCTAGCCTATACATGTGCTAGAATTACTATTATTCTTAACAAAATCTAAATCAATATTTATTAAACAAAGAAATAAATTCATTCAGATTTAGATAGTTTTTTTAAACATGCCAGTTTCAGTTGGTATTGAAGAAAAGTTATAAATGTTGTACATGTACAGTATATGTGGGACTTGAGTATACAAAAACTACATGTAATTGGAATCAGCATTTCAAAATTATGGATAATGGGTAATTATCAATAAATTTCGCAGATATTATGGCCAGTTCTGCAATGCACCTAATTTTCCCGAGATTGCTTTTTATTGTTTGCACATTGAAAATGAATTAGTCATCGTATGAGCAAGAATGATTAAACATCATGGTAACGTCTACTTGTAGAAAGTGACTGTGCTGTAGACTGCATGAGGGCAGCACTTGTCTGTTGGGCGAGCGAGTTTGCCTTTCTGAAACTCGACTCGAGCGCGAGCTCAGAGTCAAACGTATGAACTCGAAATATTCGGGTTTTTTCGATACCGAGCCAGGCTTAAATTTATAACTCGATTTTGATTCATTGTTTCAAATTAAATATGCCAATCCCACGTTTATTGAATACGTTTGAGTATCAAATCTCCCTTATTTAATTTTGGAGGAAATGCATTTTTATCCATTTTCAATAACTTCCGTCAAGTTAATTGTTTTCGGACAGATAATCATTCAATGATAATCATGTCGAGTCAGAGTCAAACTCGAAACTCGGACGTCGGCTCGAAAAGCGCCGCAAACTCACTCGACTCGAAAAATTAGGATCGAGCTCGGCCACCGCTAGCGCGCGTAGCAACAGGTTGTGCATATAATAAACAAGCGGTTTCGCAAATGTCATTTCTTCAATAAACGGCTGCGATTAAGTTGTCGGCGAAGTTGATTTCCAACTTTGTAAGTATTCTTTTACTAATTCCATTTAGTTGTACAACTTTAAGACGATTCAATCTACTTGATAATTATACGCGCTGTTGTCGTATAGTTTTGAACTTTTCATTCGCCCCTCAAGTCTCCTACATTTATTTTCGATGCGCGAGTTTTCTGAAGTACGTTCGAAATCGAAATAAAAGTTGAGAGAAAATATAAGGTAACAGATAGAAAAAGATATACTTTAATCGTGTGTAATATTTTGTGCTTGTTTGAATTTGTGGGATATGGTCTGGGGATTTGAAATCTTGTGATGGGCGGTATTTGAAATATTACCTGCAGGATGACTCGTGGCCACGCTCTAGTCCACCAAAAAAAGTCAAGAAACTATGGGCATTAAAAGGAGGGTGTGGCGAGAATTTGTCATTTGAAGTGTTATCGTATTTTAATGCGTCACCAAAGTGAAACTGTAGAAGACGGATTTCCTAATTGTTGAAATACAAGGTGGCACCTTTGGCCTATTGTTGCATGCATGGCCCATGTTAGGAGATGAGGTCACCACAGATCCTGCTAAGCTGTCTTTTGTTGTTTCACATTTTCGGCGTTTTTATGCGTGTTGGCCTACTTTGGCACCCTTCACATGTTGGAAATTACCTACTTTTGAGTAGCAAAAGGTCACCAGGCTAGGTTTTGGCATACATGTTTTATATTCTGTACATTTTTTATAGTATGTAATTATAAACAGGTTGGGTGTCTCGGTAACCGTTAAAAAACCCCTTTTGCGATATCAGTAAGTTTACTGATAATTTGAGATTAACTTGTATTTTTAACTTTTGATTAATTTCATATTTTCTGCTTTCATTTTCAAAAACTGACAAACATTTATTTAAAAAATTCTGTAAAGATTTCTCAATTTTTTTTAATATCCCTTTGATGTGCATTTATTATTTACAATTACATAATTATGACGCCAGCGCACACTAAAAACAAAACAAAGCGAAATTGTAATAAATTCATTCAAGCATTGGCTCTGTTGAACTTTCCAGGAATGTTGATGAAATAATTTCCAGGCCAATGATTAAATGCATTTATAAATTAGCAATTTGATCGTGACATCTATTGCAAAAACTGACTAGTCAGGTCAACTGCTTTTCAAAGAAGCAGTTTGTGTAAAAATTTTAATTAATATAAATTTGACATTTGCGAGTGCAAGATGCGGTCATTTCAGCTAACTGATGAATAAGCTTCAGTTTTTTTTATTATTTTTTCTTCTGAAATTATGAGTTTGTAATTAGTATTAAATTGCATTAATTGATGCTGGAAAATAATTTTAAAATCTGGCGAAAAATTCATTTCCATTACTCTGATCAAATGTATTATTTGGGGAGAAAAACCTTGCCAGCGATGTGTAAAGGAGAGAAGTTTAAACTATTCTGTACACTCGTTTTCAGTTATTTTTAGCTTGCTAACTGATATCACTGTATTATATTCCTGAATTCAAGAACATTTAATTGCTTGGTTGAGTATAGGCGACAACCTTACTAATGCAAGCATCTTCATTTCAAAAGATAGAAATTACTGTATTGTATACCATATAGTATTGCTGAATGTCATTGTTTGTTGAAAATAAGACTTGAGTGGTATGCCCTTCTGGCTACAGGTTATTGCTGCCTATTTTTAGCTTTGGGTACTTGTACTGACTTGGAGCAAGTGGCTAAACCACCTTCACTGCTGTCCACTGCTTCGACCCTCACATTTTGCTCTTTACGTTTAGAAAAGAAACTATATATTAACATTTTTTTAAAAATTGTAAGCAAAAAAACGTAATAAAAAATAATGCTCGGGCAATTTTTCAAATGATGCAAAATATGATTTCATGTTGCTTCCTGACTGCTCCTATGGTGACAAAAATTATAACGCCCACTGGGCAAATAAAATGACTGCATATTAAGATTGTTTACTAATCCTTCAGTCGATTCAGAAGTATTTGCCAGAAAAGAACCATGCAACTAGGCAACAATAAATCGTCAAAATGCTCCTATTTTTTGTTTGAGTTAGTTGTTAAATTGATTGTGCTAAAAAAGAAATCAGCATATGCACTTGTGTTGCTTCATGGTGTACACTTCAATTGCAGTGTGATAACCCCTTGAACCATTTTTTGTTAACCTGTTTCTGCATTAATTTAATTTGCATTCTGTTGTTTTTGTTTTGTTTTTTTGCCAGTATAGTATATTCCTTCATATTGGGTAGAGCAGTGTCACATAATCGAAGACATCATGACTGCACACCAGAATAACTTGGACCGTGACTTCACTCGCTTGAATATCACCAATTTGGCTCCAAAACAGTATTCCCCCAATATGGGAAAAAAGATTGCCCCTGTAGTGCCTCCCAAGCCAAAAAAGTCTTCCAGCAGTACTTCGTCGGAAAGCCCCAGTTTCCGGAATGGCAATTCCACACCTGTGGCTGGCATGGCCGCCTCTGTTGAAGAGACCGTGGACAATTATTCTGATACAGAATTCGACAAAGGAGCAAGCAGTGAACCACCAGCTGTAAGCTCTGCAGTTAATGAGAAACGATGTGTAACCACCTTATCCTTCAAGCCTGGACTCCAGCAGTCTACCAAGGAAATTGCTTTTGCTGTTGGAAACAGCAAACCCCGTCCTTTTGTTCCTGCAGATCCTGCTGCAAAGTTCCAGCCAGCTATTAATAATCATTTTCCCAATCAGACCAATAATGGGCAAGCGGGCGCAGACAATCAACCTCCTAAATATGAGAATGGAAACAGATTCCGTAACCCAGCCCCTGCAGAAAGCGATGGAAGCTACGTTGCTGGAACGCAGCAGCCGCAAGCTCCGAATTATGCTAATGATCCGAACTATGGCAATTCTACCAACTACAGCAATCCGTCCAATTACAGTAATTCCTCCAACTACAGCAATGCCTCCAACTACAGTAACATGGCAAATTACAGTGACTCGTCCAACTATAGCAATTCATCGAACTACAGTGATTTCTCCAACTATGATCATTATCGACCTCCAGGCAGTGAGTATTAAACTTTTGAGTATAAGATGGTTAGGCGATTGTAGATGTATTTTTAAATAGAGAAACTGTAAGCTAAATTTGAGCATGAAATTTATCATCTCCATCACAGGAGAGCACCTGCATAGAACACCTGCTGATCCTTGTTAGGTGAATTGTTGTGAAAGAATTACAATCCAACTACCTTGTTTAGTTAATCTCTCATTATTTGAGCATGTTGAATACTTGCACAAGTATGGGATTATGGTCTGTTGCATTGTTATGGATATTCCCATAAAATAGATTGGATTTGGTTAGGCGTTGGTGTGCGTAATGTGATAATTGATGTCGTTTTGTGTCATTCTCCCACTTCAAGAATGGCCTACAGGGTGTTAGGAGCCAAGCGCTAGTGCATCCAGACCTACTGGAGAGTTTTGCCTTGGTAGTAGCATAGATTTTTTCTCCAAATCGTTGTACAGGATCTGCTATAATTGGTAATCTTTTTTTAATATTTCAATGTCCATGCTGACGAGTCCATTTTTACAAGTTAAAACTGTACTTGTAGTTGCCGGACTTTACTTGACAGTGGACATATCAAGGTATTGGTTAGTAAATACCATTTTCAAGTTCAAGCAAGTGGTAGTTAATATTTGTTTGATAATCATTTTCGTAATACGTGATCTTTTTGACACCTATAAACCTATCCAGCATTTTTCAACTTAATTGCTAGGTAATGATAACATATCAATGTGACTGTCCTAGTTGGCTTAATTTTGTTCACTTATCATTACTAACCATACATTAAGCATGAAAATAGAAATATGCAACAAAGCATTGCTGGTAATGTCACGCATGCAGCAATGATGTTACATCATCTGCTAATATTTTGTCGTGGTGTGCTCACAAACCCTACCTACTGTCTACATACAGTAGCCTACATGTATTTTGTTTGAAGTTTCAAAAATACTATAACTTGCATAAATCTGTCACGCAGCGCTTTCAGATTGGCTAGCACTGGCATTTCTAGTACATTATTTGTTTAAACGAATTACGAAACGAACAAGTGGCTGGTGCGTTCAGTGTGCGTGTTCTACTTTGAATAGTTGTAACGTATGATCGTCATATTTGCGCGGTGCTAAAATCACATTTTTCACCACAGGAGTTAGATCATTGGAGGATAGACTCCATGTTCAGCTGTACCACTGAATGCTCAACACAGTATATAGTTAGATATACAGTATAGGGCCTACTTATTGACATTCGCATTTAACAACATGCAGTGTTGTTCATGTTTCAGTTATTTGTTGCGGAGGTGCATGTATTTCGTATGCCTATGACAATGGTTCAGCTAAGCCATTTTTAGTTACCGTAAGGACATAAATTCCAGACTGCTGATTAGATTTTTAGCTAGTTATGTAATTTGTAAAGTATCAAGCTTTGCAAATATCAATTTGCAATAAGTCTATACCCCTAGAACATTGCAGCATTTCCTCCAACAGGAAACTGCAATTTCTTTCGAAATGTTTGTTCGATATTTCGGAGCATGTCATTTATTCAATTTCAGGATATTCCTTTCCTAGAAACTTTCAGAACTGCAATGCACTTGCCACAGGTGGTTTATTTTGTTAAAAGCGCCATCTGTTTGCTTTGCGAGGTGAACTTTGCGGTATTTGAACAATTTTCTCACGTAGATTAATGTTTACATGCGAGTGGGAACTACATCATGTATAAAGTTCCGATTAGATTAGCATATCTAATTTATAAATTGGAATTAAGATACTAAATTCAGGATTTGCCTGTTAATCGAGGCTATATGTACTTTGTCAGAAGGTCGATTGAACGAAATTTAGCATGCATGCATATTTGCACATCTGTTGAGACTGTTGATAAGTGAACGCTATAGCTATAATTTGATCAAGCCAATTAATGCTGAATTGTGAATGTGCTAGGGTTAGCTTCTACCAAACCAAAATAGTTCACGCAACACTTTGTTAAAAACCTAGATTAGTTATGTAGGCCTACCAAAGTATCATCTAATTTTCGCTTTTTATGGAATTATTAACGAATTTGAAGTAAATTGTGTAAACAACAAAACCTTATTCATAACCTGATTTATTTAACAAAATTGCCTATACATGCATATTTAAATTACCAGTTCGTTAGTTTTTTAATATTCTTGCCTTATTTTCAAACTGCAGTAGGCTACGTACAGTATGTTTATTCGCTAAATGGTAATTATGGTACCGGAACAATGCCTATTATAGGCTCAAAAGTTTCTAACACAGGCGTAGAAATGGCTTTAGTTTTCGTCTGAATTTCAGCCCATTTGATTTCTAGGAAGATCAGTAGGTTGGTTGTTTCAGTATATCTGTGTCGTTATCGTAGTAGGCGAAGTGAAAGCAAAATAACAATTCTGGTATCCCAACTATTCTCTCCGTGAATAATGTTATTGTTTTGGGCTAACCACTTTGATTTTAAAAACAGGCATGTTGCCTACGTGTGCTGATAAAACCCACATTCTTGTCCACCCACTGGCCACCAGAGGTTGGTTGTCACAAACGTACAATTAAAATTTAGGCAGAATGGCAGATAACTAGATATCTGGACCTGTAGACCTTTAGCTGGCCAGTCTTTCCAAAACCAGTCTACTTCTGGGGTCGAAATGAACGAAATGCTGCATACATGTACTAGTATGTTCTTGTGCTGGTACTCAATTCGCTGCCTCCTTTGCTCTCGCACTTTTGTCCTTGGGTGTACAATAAGTTGGCTGTGGCTTTGATTTCCGGGCGTTTCTAGCATAACCGTGTGCCAAATGTGAGTTGCATGGCTGTCACCAATTGCGCGCTGTGGAGTTTTTTCCGGGTTTATTTTTTGCCTTTTTCAAAAAAACGTGAAAATCGTACGTAGCTGGCTGCCTACAGGGAAGTAACTTCAGGCTATGGCTGT
Organism: Ommatoiulus sabulosus; assembly: GCA_034697705.1. Taxonomy (NCBI): domain Eukaryota; kingdom Metazoa; phylum Arthropoda; class Diplopoda; order Julida; family Julidae; genus Ommatoiulus; species Ommatoiulus sabulosus. The sequence goes on along the minus strand of JAQGAO010001879.1, from coordinate 8,589 downwards.
TGGCTTATAGTACGTTTGCAAGCTCTAATTGATCACCGTGCCAAAAAATTCTCTGGACGCCGTTTTCGGGCACCATGGCGATGCAATTTTAAGGATCATTACCAACCTGAGTATCGGGTATCCATATTGCTCCATTCATTGGCGTCATTGACATTGGTACAGTACTGTACAGCTTTAAAAATGAGCAACATAGAAAAGTGGAAACAGAAAAAGGCTGCAGGTAGGCCAGTTACTCATGGCAATGGATGTTGTTGTACATGTTCTTAACCATATCAAGAAATGCGAAATGCGGGAAAGCTGCACTGTGTGGAGTTAATGCAGGTCACTCTATCATGATTAATTATTGTATTACGGAGATGTTAAGTGATTTATATATACTGTATATAAGATTTTTGTGCTATCGAAGTGTCCAGATAGATTTTTAATTCATATGCATGCCATGTGAAAAGGTGACGTAACAAAATAAAAAGCCGTGCCTATAAAGGTAAATTGCTTGACCATTTCTACTAGATGTAGGCTACCTTATAGGATAAATTTCTACTGGCATGGGTTTAGGTTTTAGGCAATTAAGTAATTTCGGCAAAATTTCTATGGCAAGTTCAAAAAAAAGGGGCTTGATATTTAAACAGGGTGACCACAGGTCAGGGAAGTCAGGGGAAAATAGTGGTCATGGAAGTCATGGAAATGTCAGGGACATTTTCTCAAATAAAAGCAAAATGCTATCCCTGCACTCCGTCTGCTAGCAGCTCCATCCCCAATCCTCTTCAATCCACCCTTATCCTAGCTTGGGAATACTCCAAGCTTCTCATTGCAAATGTTATTTTATTTTTCATTATGACAAAAAATTGATATGCATTAACGAGTAAGTTTTGGTCAGTGAATTTTCGATTTTAGTCAGGGAAAAGTCAGGGAAATTGAAAATAAAAATTTTGTGGCCACCCTGTTAAAACTCTTCAATCAGGAGAGTTTACTTCGGATTTCAAGAACAAAACCATACTTGGCCATGATTACTTGGCAGACTTGCTTCTAAAAATTACGCTTGGGTATTTTTTACGATGCATGTGCTAACTCTAAGCTACATCAGGTCTAGGCTATTGGATTCGAGGGCGTTGACTCAACACTGTCCAGGTGTGAAATGAGAACAAAACCTCATGATGTAACCGTAATACAGTATGAGGCAGCATCCTTATGCAACTGAATAATTTGTACACCAAAAATAATTGTTGGCAAGCTTTGGAACGCAGAGCAAGATTTGTAGGTTATTGAGGTTCAGCTGGAAGACTTTCGAAGGTTTTTCTCAACTCCTATACTATGAGATAATGTACTTGGGGCAATTTAGCCAGGTTATAACTGTACTGGCCCTTTAATAAATGAACATCTACAGATTTAAGCGTGGGACATCGCTTGTAATTAGTATTTCGGCCTCTCTAGAAACTACCTGTATATATCATTAAAGGTGTCAATTGAATGTTGTAGAGCTTGAACTGGACATTTTCAATAAATACATGTCAAAGATTATTTGAATGACCCACATAGCACGTTTTCCAACAGTTGGCAAACAGTAGCCTATATGTAGGGCCTACTGTATATCATGGGCAAACAGCATGCATCTCCATATGTTAGCTGATGTGTCGTCATTGCTGAATGTATGACCAATGCTGATATCAAAGAATCAACTTTGATCGTGATGATTAAAATAACCTTGCAAGCAATCAAGTTTGACTGGCTTATACATTTTATTTATATTACATTTCTGCGATGAACGTAGAATTTGGAGATCTACTGTACATGTAGCTGTAGTCCGTTGATAAATGCCAACTCGCATATAATGGAGCTTTAATTAAGTGCTGAAGATACGACCTCTAGATTCTTCAATAATGGCCTATTAATGCTTGACTTGTTTTTGTTAATTCGAGCTTGTCTAATTTTGTCATCCAGTCTAACGCCTCCACACGAATTATGATTGAAGGAAAAAGGACTGGATGAAGGGGCGTTTTAAAATGTGCAAACTTTTCATGACTAGATACTCGCTTTGGCTGGAACTTAATAGCGCTCCGGCTTGTTAATGATGCAATAATTGTGCACTTCTCCGCTTTCCTCCGGGTTCTAGCTTCGTACATGTACATGTAGCTATAGTTTTAAAGGCATTTTTTGGGACTACCCCTTTCTCCGTCTCTGTTTCAGCCTGATTTTCTTGCACCCAAGCCCGTTTAGATTCTTCCTCCTTGCATTCTAAATATGGATGAGAGGGAAATCAACTTGGAGAGATGGAGGAGGAAGAAGCGGGCCAGTGGTATGCAGATTTGAGTAAATATTACTAAAATATGGACAGCAAAATGCTTTGCTATTTTTAGACCTTTGCAGCACTACAAATCCTATCCGTCTGTTTCCTTAAATTCTGATAATATACTGGCAGTTGGTTTACTAGCTTGATTTATTTTTACATTCTGGAACTGTCCTAGACTTTCCCATTTGCAAGGCTGACCCAATTTCCAGACTCAATTTATGGAATTCAATGTGCAAATGGTGCAATTCGTAGTTTGTGATTTTTAGCTAATGTTTGTTTTCAATTTGATATTATGTTGTTGGATTATTAAATTTTACGTCAAGTACACGTTGCAGTTAGAATCCTACCTTAACATTTTTTTAATAGCTGGTATTTGCTTCAAAGATTGCTGAAACGTTTTGTAAAAAAAAAATTTTCTTGTAGAATTTACCATTAGACCGACTTTGCTTGCTCTTCTGGAACTTTAACATGACATCCTGTATTTTTAAGTGTTTTAAAAGGAAATGATTTAGTGTTTCAGTCTGTTTCATTTTCACTCATGCTTGAAAGAAGTAATTTTCAATGTTGGCTGTCTATTTAGAAATATTTACTCTTGCTAAGTGCTATTTTTAAAACTGGTACTTTTTTTTAACTCATTGCAGGTTTGACATCATATGGCGCATACACGCCGCCATTACCTGAAGATGAGCTTCCACCTCCACCACCACCTGAACCATCATCCTATTCGCCCTCAACGAATCATAATTTCCCACCTCCACCACCTGACGAATTTCCACCACCGCCATCACCCGTCAGCTCATCTTATTCTGAATTGCGAAGAGCAGCCAATGCTCAAAATTATGCCACCTATGGACCAGTTTCATCACAGGTTTGTTGATTATTGCACCTTTTTGCGGAGATTGCTGATTAGCTATGGAATACTGGTTCGTGCAATTTACAGATTATTTATTGGATATGTTGAAACCACTACCTGCATTTAGCTGGATCAATTGATTTGAGGTGTATCTGATATCGTTATCAAAACAACATGTAGTTTGATAGTAGTAGGAGCAATTGTACACATTGCTCGTTTTTTTTTTCTGATTGGATTAGGTGTGATCTTAAGTCTGAGATGTCAGGCACAAAATTTATTTTTCTTATTTTTCATTTGTTTGTCCCAGAACTTTGAACACTGTTCAGATAAATTCAATAAAAATATTGTTACAATCACACAGTTTCATCGGTTCTAGGTGTGTTCGGTCCTGTACCCTTGTTATTCTAAAATTATGCTATGTTTGCGAGATGCCATATACGGCGCTTTTAAAAATAAGATGCCAATTTTCTTTAAACTAAAATGATGAAATCAAGATACAGCTAGGTAAACCAGGGTATATACCGTCTCAGTAACAACGGTCGGAAAAATGAAATGAGAAAGTCCAGAAATATTGCTAAACAGTAAAGGAAAAACATAGTCGTGTACATTTTGAAGTTTTAATTGCTATATTTAATTATTAATTACTTTTGTTACTGTCTTATTGGGCCTAATTTATGAATTGAATTTGATCGTAGATATTTACATTACTTTATATAGTGTCCATGGTTTTATGTCTGCTTGGTGGTTTGCAACCTAACCTTTTCTACATTAGTTGTATTAAAGTTTATAAATTAGCATCGTTGGAAGAAAGGCAGAAGAGTAAAGTTTCACATTCCTTCTTTGCCAAAGCCTATCTACCGCCTATACCCTTGTTTATCTATTGATTTTATGATGTGTGTTTAAATTGATAACTACACACCATGCAGGACTGGCGAAGTTATCAATATTACTCTTTCCACCTGTTGCCACTATAAATGTATAGCAATTGCTGTTTTGTGCCGAAAAGTTGGTTATTTCAACAACTGCAATAAATTTTGCGTATGTTTGCAGAGCTCGACTTACGAATCTATCTATGAGCCAATTCATCCACGACCTCAGAGTCAAATATCTAATCGCTCGCTGTACAGCACTGGTAGCTCGCTCTACACACCTTACGGAAGCAATAAATCCAAGGCTCAAGGGGCTGTGCCGCAGACCAGAACTGGAACTGGGGAATCTGGGCCTGTCAAAGAAGACGAGGTGGACGTTCTCACTAATCTTTTGGTGCGCAGTATGGAAAACAGTGGCGATCCAGATTTCTTCGGTAAGTTTCAAAGCTTGTTGTAACTGTAAGTTGTAATGTCCTGTCAGCATTTTTAATTAATGCTTCATCTATCATAATTATTTTTAAGGAATTTGTAGCAAATGTGGTGAAAAGGTGACTGGAGAAGGCACTGGTTGCACTGCGATGGAACATGTATTTCACATAACTTGTTTTACATGCTTTGTATGTCGTAAGTAGCGTTTATTCAAGGGTGTCAGGTTGTAGTGATATCGATTTTTCACTTCAATGATACATTATATCGTTAACAGAAACTCCCCTGCAGGGTAAACCGTTTTATGCTATGGATGGTAAACCATATTGTGAAGAAGATTACTTGGTGAGTTAAAAACCAACTAACTTTTGATTTACAATATTTTGATTGTCATTTACTCATATTTTCAGTTATTTTCTTTATTTTACAGAATACGTTGGAAAAATGTTCAGTGTGCACACAACCAATTTTAGACAGGGTACGTTTTTTTTGAATTTCACTAATTTAAAAGAAAGGTTGAGAAGACTTAATTTAGCTCATGCATGATTATTAGTCATAGTGTTTCTTCAAATGTGTCAATTATTCAATAAATTGTATAATTATTAATAACCAAATTATACGTTTTCAGATCTTGCGAGCAACTGGTAAACCATACCATCCAAGGTGCTTCACTTGTGTGGTGTGTGGAAAGAGCCTTGATGGCATTCCGTTTACTGTTGATGCCACCAATCAAATTCACTGTATTGAAGACTTTCACAAGTAAGTTGTAATCTATCACTTGCTATAGCATATGCTACAAAAATGTATCACCATTATATAACTTTTTCATATATTGGGTAATCACATTTATTGAAAACTTTTATGCTGTGTTGACGTTTTTATTTATTGTCTCCTTGTAGTGTTATTAATGTCCCTGTGTGTTAACTACTGGCTTACATTAATGTCCTCTTTCATTTTTTCGTTGAATTATTAGGTTTTTTTTAATGTTGCAAACTTTCACATTATGAGTTAATTAAATTTGTCATTTCTATTTTACAGGAAATTTGCTCCTCGTTGCTGTGTCTGCAAGCAACCAATAATGCCAGAACCTGGGTTGCAAGAGACTGTCAGAGTTGTAGCTCTTGACAAAAGTTTTCATGTTAACTGTTACAAGTGTGAGGTGAGGAATCCATATGCATTTAAAAATATTTTTGGCCCAAATAAAATAAATTTTCTTGATAAAAACTTACCGTACAAATTTCAAATAATTTAAAACATCATTAACGTCATATCTATTCTTATGTTTTTAGGACTGCGGATTAGTTCTATCATCAGAAGCTGAAGGGCGTGGCTGTTATCCATTAGACGATCATATTCTCTGCAAAAGCTGCAACGCAAAGCGGGTGCAATTACTTACATCACACATGGCAACTGAGCTGTAGACAGACTGTTTTATCATTGATAGAAACTTTTAAGTCTTAACATCATTTATAACTGCACTAACTTTTATTAGTGTTTGCATTAAAAAAGCAAGAATTATATTGGTTAGTCAATGGGGAGGGGATATATATTGTTTTGCATTACTTGCAATTATTTTTGCTCATTTCATTTCTGCACTTACTATGAATTGCCCATAACATGCATTCTTGACATTGGATTTACATGACATGTGAATTCAGAATGTGCCCACTTTCAAAATTACGACATGCGCCTATTCATGCATAGAATGTTCAAGCAGTTTTACTGTTTGGTTGTGAAACGATAAAAAGTGATCAAGTGCTTGAAAATAAAATAGTGTTTGTGAGAAACCCTAGTATGAGCTGAACGCCATAAAGCAGTCACTTGTAACCAGTATTTTAGTTAATTCACTGGCTTATCTGCAAATTCACAATTTCTATATTATGAAACATTCAATTACAACTAATCATTTATAATAAGTAAAACTTCTAATTTTTTTAAAGATTTTACGTATGATTTTTATATATATATATAAGAAATGTATTCCCGCTGACGTTTTATTGTGCTTTTATTATTCCTGTAGTTTTTAAAATGACTTAATTTAGTTACATACTAAAGCCTAAAGCTTGTGCCAAAACTCATGCTAATTAATATTTACTAACCCACTAATGCTCTGTATGAATTGGAAATAAGTTTTTTAGACGTCTTTTTAATTGTTGTGCGTGATAGCATCACAATAAATTCTAACATGAAAAAATGACTCCATTTCAAATAGTCCTGATTATAAAATAGTAAAACACTGGGAACCAAAAATGGATGATGTTGAAATTCCATCTAATAATTATTCATCCATAAATTTAAATTGTTTCATGGTTAGGCAACTGTACTTTGTAGTACGTATACTGTGTTTGTAGTTTGAGTGATAGGGTGGAAGCAGGGTGGCGCTTATTCCAGTAGCTTGCCAACCGATTTCGAACCAGTGTCACGTAGTGGTATTGCAGACACGTACCTCTAAGCGACACTGGTTTTCAAGCTACTGGAATGGGCAGCCCTGCGTTGCTGCATGGTACAGGTTGTTTTACCGACAACTATACAGTAGGTCGGGGTATTGAGGTGACTGTAGATCAGATACCTCGAAGTGGAATGCTGCAGCTATGAAATAAATCTTACCTGTACGTTACTTACCTGGAAAGGTCACTTTAGACCATCGGAGAGCGGTGAATGTCCTGTCCTGTGGAATCTGAATAGACGGCGGTTAAATAAGCAGAGACCACTATTAGGTCTTGAGTAGTGATGGGGTTGGATGAGAGAATGAGGACGTCGTCTCCGAAGATAATCAATCCTACGGTTGGTAGCTGTACTAACTCTAAATTTGATCTCACGATCGGAGATTCCAATGATGATGGGAACAAGATTGTAAAGTAAGTGTGAATCGTTCCACTGATCTGCGGGGTTGAATCCATTTTTTATTATGCTCGGAACATTTCAAAAACTCACTACAATGAAGAACAAAATGAGAGTCTATATTTATGCTGATTGTGTAATGATAACAAATTTTTAACTCTCTGGCAGTAGTGGTGGTCTCTATGAGAAAGAACGATAAACAAATTGGCTTTACGAGAAGGAACAATAAAAGGTTTTGGCAAGTCACGGCCACGAAATATGAAAAACTCTTTCTGCAAAAGGCGCAGTATCACAGGTGGAACAAATCACGACGAGTAGTTATAGTCTCGTCTATATAGGCATTTGGCAAACGATTGGTGCAACATTAATCGATTGTTGCAGGATAATAAAAAATCCAAAAGGAGAACTCTTATGCAAAATAAAGCAAGCTATCTGAAAAAGAACATAGGTAAAAATGGTGCGCTGGGAGAGTGCAATCAAGAACACAGAAATGCCTCTCGGCAAAATAGGACGATCTAAGGAAATTGAGACTCACTCCAGATCTTCATTTGGTCCAACGAGATCGATAAAATAAAGAGAATGAATCGTTTTCTTAATTATTTTTCTTTTCAAAATAAACTTTCTTCTAAAAATTATTCTCAATTTTCTTTCTCAGATTTTCCTTGGTGAAATGAGTTTACTTCGATAAATAAAGCTTCAATGTGCTGAGGCTAGAAACGCCTACTCAAGGGGATCCCAAACGATCGTTACTTCTGTGGAATAACCGGTGTAGAAGATCAAAAGAGGAATGGTTTAGTGATGGATTGACTTATAAAATGGTGGGTAAGTGTATTGATAAATTTAGACTTTCCTTCTAAAGAAACTTGATTTCACATGGGGGTTGTTATAGTGTCAAATTTGGTGAGCGCGAATGTCATTTGAATAGGATTGAAACTGGTATGATACGCAATTATTAGGGTGGAAAGGTCCAGACAGAAGTGAATTAACGATCGTTGAGGAATCCTACAAACCAGAAATCATGCAAACTGGGGGACTCCCAAAAAAGGTGTATAAAGGAATGAACGATAAATGCGAACTTCCCCTTACAGAAAAGTTTTCCATTTAACTGGGGGAAAACTATGGTAAAACTCTTAGAATCGACCAGTTAGCCCATAGTTACACCTTTCCTTACTAGCAGTGAAATGAGCAAACTCATGGGTCGACATGGTTTTGGATAACTAAGGGTTTTTAGATGGTGGTCAAGCCATTGCCATCTGCTAGTTTTTTTAATGACATTTCCATTTGATGTTCTACTCAGTGTAAACTAAATGAAA
>JAQGAO010001878.1:0-22058 GCA_034697705.1 Ommatoiulus sabulosus | reverse complement strand
GGTAGCCCGCCTGGTGGCGCTAGCGTTTTTCGGGTGGCAAGCGACTGACAACTGGTCCACTGCGTTTCCACCCATAGTCATACTCGTGCTATGCATACGTGACTGGCAGAAGCCTGTTCTTTTTAGGTTTTCATGATATTTACATCTAGGGCCGTTTGCACCAACAGAGGTTAAGAATAACCTAGGGTTAAACTACTGTGTAACTCTAGGTTAACCCACCGTTTCTATTACCTCGGGTTATTAGAAAAAAAATGGCAGACAATGAATCTGATGAAGCTAGGGAATTGTGCATGCTACACTACCTGGTCACCCAGATCGACAGAGGAAGCCAGGATGAGCGATATGGCAGCATTGGTTAAAGTTAGTTCTTTTTCTGTCCTCCATTTTGGTTTCAGCAGGTTAAACATGGGTTCCATAACCCTGGGGATATTCCATCAAGAGTTAATTGGTGCAACACAAACATATCTAACCCGAAGGTTAACCTGGAGTCAAATTTTAGCCCAAGGTTAGTAAACCTCAGATTTTAACCTACGCTGGTGCAACCGGCCTTAAAGTCTAATTCTTATTGTTAAAACAGTTATCGTCAGTGTCAACAATTTAGTTAAAATGAGTTAGCGATCAAGTGGGGTTTTGTGTATTTTGACTTGTGGCTTAAGAATAATCGTATAGAAAATGCATACAACGGTTCAACGGTTTCAACGGTTGTGAGAAATGCAACTGTTAATCCACATTTTCGGAGATAAAAATATTTATTATACTGTAGGCAAAGAAAAACCTGCATGTACTGTATATCAAACCATATAGTTAAGCCATGCTTTTTGATGTGAAGCGTGGGGAAACGTTACACTTTTATATAAACCGAATTAATTTTTCGATGAACAACCTCGTTGCTATCAACACTTTTTTTCGCGTTTTTTATGCTGCCTTGCACGAAATCCCTCATTTTTGTAGCTCGCTAAACGCTTTCGCGGATTTATCACAAAACTGGCAGTTTGTCAAGATTTACCAACACCAAATTATATAGCGCAGTTAAAAATTCACCCAAATTGCTCAAAATCACGTCATTATTGATCAGCATCGATATTCCGATGCTGAAGATCGATATATCTGGAAGATGCTTTCGAAAAATCCGTTAATATTGATTTTGTGAAAGAATGAGTATACATGTAGCCTACATGTATCTGGCAACTGCTGGTGGGCGCAGATTTTCTTGCATCAAAGACGGAGTTCAGTTTTATTTCGAAGATGAAAATCTGATAAAAGGAAATGATAAAGCAGTTATACGTTGCGTTTTTATGCAACTTATATATTCTACAACGTTTACGCACGAAAGCCCGTTGATTCAAACGATAAGAATGAACATGCATGTTCTATAACTTTAACATATGCAGATATTCAAATTCATTTCCAAATTTCTGTACCAATAATAAGAAATTCTCTATTACATGCAAAAAACGTGAGTTTGTCATCTTCCCACGTTTGCAGCGTCCTTTCTGACCATATCCTTGCTCGAACCTTCCAGTTGCTAACGTACTGTGTTTCAGTGAAGTTCCCTATTCAAATGTCAGGCCTCAGTGGCCGAGCATCCGCCATTGCGTATTGGCAAATATGGTCAGTTGTATTGATTCGGATATCAGGTTTGTTTCGCGCCTTGATTGCGATGGAGCTTCACTGATGTCGTACGAAATGAGGCGTGATTCGCCTTTTAAGACGTGCCTTCCCCACCGAATGCTAGTTCAATTTCCTTTTGCCGTGCCAGTTCAGCCAGGAGCCCATGGCTCTGTGCAAGTTTATCCTGCGAGGATCAACTTTGCTCGCAGCCAAGTGAACTCAGCTAGAAAAAGTGCTCTACCAACAAAGGCAAGAAATTGGGGCCCCACATGAGAGAACTGGCAGACGAAAGGGTTGCCATGGTTACGAGAGATGGAGGCTAGACAGGACATCACCCTAGATCTTCTTTTTGTACCAGTCCGCGCAGTCCTCTGTTTGCCTACTTTTGCAGGTAAGTTTTGAACAAGTTGTAGGCAGATCCTCTGAAGCTCGAGGAAATGTCGCGGGTAAGCCGCGGGTTCTGGTCCTTGTCTTGTTTGCGTTTTGAAAGTGTTACGTGGAAACAAGCTTTTGACGACCTACATCTTTGCCTATTTTTTTACGTGTGCGTGTCTTGAAATTTTTATTTCTACGCATACCTGACAAGATCTGCTCCCGATAAATGGAAAACAAGCGCGAAAATGCTTTTTTTTTCTTCTTCCCTGTGGAATAAAATCTGACAAATTTGAGGCCACATGCAGATATCATTGGTCCGAACAAGACAATACACTTATCGCCTTGAATATGAAAGATGTCCTGAAGTGTGTACAGTATGGCCTTTTTTGAAATGGAACTTTTATATACCTACATGTATTACAATGTGTGCTTTATTTTAGTTTAAATGCTTTTACAAATTGAAGAACGTGCCCAGGAGGTATTTTTACGTTTAATTAGACTGCTCGAACTGTAAATAACTGTGCCATATCAAGAAATGAATGACACCGGAGAAATAGTAGTTTTGATTGCCTAGATAAGATTTATATGAGGAAATTGTTTTCTGAATTATTCAGAACATGCTATGAACATTCAATTTACGAAAGTTTAGTGACATTTTTCTATAAATTTCCGTATATATTGTATATGGTTAATCTTTACACATTTGGAGTGTCATGGACTCGGCAGTGTACTCCGCTTTAAGCCATTTAAAGTAGTCTAGATAATATATCCGAGTGGTGTTTTCGCTGATAATAGCACATTGATAGTCTAGTATCATTAAAATTCAGTCAACTGTTGGTCTTGTTATTTTAAAGCATCGAACAGGAACTTTTAATGATGTTATGCAGTGCTCTTGACAGTTGTTAATTTCACGAAATCCCACGGGCTTCAATTCATGCACGCAATTCTCTAATTTATTCTGGTAAATTGCAATGTACGTGTCACGGTCGGCGTCTGCTAAACTATTTTGCACGATACCCTATATCGATTCGTTAATCGATCGTAGTGTCTGCCAGATATACACGTAAATACATGTATACCAATGCATGCATTTGCACAGAATATAATTTCCAAAGAGTATCCAAAGATCTTGCCCGCATCGCCGTTTTTCGATTATCCATACTCCAGCTAATCCAGCGGTGATCATGTTATTGCATTTTATAGGGATTTATTTCAAAGACTATATATATTTTCCATTCTCTTTACGATTCCATCATTTCTTGTGTATTCGGTTCGTTTCGTGTTTTTTTTTCTCATTTGAAATAGTAGAGTAAGTTAGACCTTGACTGAGTAGGCTTATTATGGCAAAGCGAGACTATAGGAGCAAATTCATAATGGGACTTTTGTCCCACTTTCTTCTGCAGTATATATCTTCTTCTGCTAGTATATCTTAGAGTAAGCGTACGGAGAAAAGCGGAGGAGTAAAAAAAATCGATATTTGTTTTAACGAAGTAGTTTTCCAAGTGTACTGGAACATAATGACGTTTGCTCATAATTACTGTTGAGACCACCAATGAGTTTTCTATGATCTTTTGCCACGTTTTCTCGCCTTGCAATGTTTCGCGAAAGCGATTTCCCGGAGCTTCAATAGCAATACATTTTTCGCAATTTAATTTAGCATGCAGTGAAAGGGTGTATGCCAGACGTATAATACTTTCAAACCCTTAAGCATGGGCACCTCTGTACTATAGACATTCATCTTCATTGGTTGTGCCATCTTAAAAGCGTACTACTTAGAGACCATTCAAAAAGGACGTCCTCATGTAGGGCTTTGGGGGGGGGGGAATAGGTTGAGTCACGGACAACGTGACTAACGGGGAGGGAGGGGGATTGACCAAATCGGACGTCCACTTGATAAAAAAAAACTCCAAGTAAAATCGGTCCCCAAAGTAAAAGGGAAATTGAGCGCAATATCGCATAGGCGATGTGTTACAAATTGCAAAAGTCATTAAACAGGATTCCTGCAGTCCTGGAACACCTGTAAATGTCAGAGAACTTAAAATCTCAGGGTCCATTTTCAAATTTTAAAATTTTCCCAGTACAAATTTGCAAAATTTTCATTTTTCTCGAGCATAAACTTGCAAAAATTTCAACCTTTTCCGAGGTCATCTTTGCACAGTTTTCCACGTTTTCTCAAGGACAAATTTGAAAAAATTTCCAAGTTTTCCTGGGGAAAAATTTGCAACATTTTCCACGTTTTCCCAAGTACAAATCTTCAATATTTTCAACTGTTTTCGAGTACGGATTTGTAAATTTTCCAGTTTCCGAGGAGAAATGTTCAAAATTTCCAACAGATTCTGAGGACAAATTGGCAAAGTTCTCAACCTTTTCAGAGTACAAAATTTACGTTAAGTTTCGGACGTGCGAATGGGCGGAGGGGGTGGGTCCTGATTGACGGACACAATGCGGACAGGGGGTAGGGGAGTCCAATTTTAGGAAAATTTTTAGGACGTCCTTTTTGAATGACTCCTTATATAATTCGACATAATCGACAACGACAGGTCGACTACATAACAAACGTTGTTAATAACTAATTGTCGTTTTGGGTCGGAACAGTTTTCAATCAGGATAGGTGTTTTTGGGTGCTAATACTGAAAGCCATATTTTGGGTACACAGAATTTATTGGCTGACATTAGATTGGCATGTAAGAATGACACGTGCACACGTGAACAGCTACGGTTTTTTGCATCATACTGTGTGATACTCAAAAATCCGTAAATCGTCATTTTTGAAGAGTCGCCTTAATTAAACAAAGTAATTTTGCTACCGCATAGGAGCATTTCACAGATTAGCCCAACCCATGTTAGGGATGCTTGTTTCGTTTCATTAGGGCTATTTGTCGCTAATTAGTTGCATTAAACCTTATATTGCTTCAATTTAATTAACGTTCTCTATACTGGGGTCTGATTATAGTTAAAGGCTCTTAATTCAACCTACCGAGTTCATAATAACTACTTGGATCAGGTTTTCTTTTTATTTGCACTAAATTATCAGAATATGAAGTGCAACAGACATCACCTGTTTATTTAGGACATTTTCATCTCTCTCCTTCAGTGCCCATCATAGAGAGGCTTTACTATAGCCTACGCTTTCAAAAACTGAATTTAGCTGAAGGAGAGAAAATAAATTGCCAAAAATTTCTCATTTACTTTTTAAAAGCCCCAGTGATTACTTTGACTGTTCATTTGTCTTGGATCAACAACGTCCTCTAAAAATTCTTCCCTAGAAGACTTAAGCAACGCGTCTCAATTTTGCGTTTTGAAATATTTAGCATCTTGCTAATGCAAATCATGCTATGATGAAGGAACAGGTGCTTACAGCCTAGAATCTCTTAGGCCTATTCAATTTATCCTCCCACGTATTAATGCATTCATAAGATAACAAGTATACTGAATACATGTATAGGAGTAACCCTGTATAGGTGCACCCTTAACGAATATACTGTAGGCATAATCGTTTAAACCTTCTTATGAAAGGGTACGTGATGAAAACCCAACTTTGCGTCTGTATTAAACTGGTCTAGCAAATAAGCTTAGACGTACATATATATGTATATGTTTGAAATGTAAGTTAGGTCTTCATTGGCATCGTGGGAAATGATATTCTTTTGGGAAGAATTGAATGCAAGCATTATAGTATGGATGTCTTTTATCTCCAGCTGATTTTTTACGGCATCCTTTCAAGAAAAGAAAAGCACTTATACGGAGGAGTATTTAATGTTAAATGCATGCTGCATTCGAGCATCGTGGGATTTGATATTACTGCATAATATATTAGAACGAATTCGCACAACTCCATGATGAAAACTTATAGAATGAACCTTGAAGTCTCTAAAGTACGAAAGTTTAGCTTATTCGTCGTTTCAAGCTGTTCTGTGTCGCCCGTGAAGCCTTTCCCATGCATTTAAGTTTTGCTTCATCATGTAAAAGAGTAATTTTTAAAATATGAGGAATATGACGATGCAAGTTACCATTCCTTTTTCCAAATACTTTAAATGGCAACACAGAAATTACATATGCAAATTTTGCAATTTCTTGCGTAAAATAATTTTTTTTTTCATAATGGAAAAACATTGTACACAAAATATTAAACTACCAAAATTATTTACAAAAAATGGCTCGATTCTAATTAAATTTTCTGAATTGGAAGCAAACGCTTTTATAAAGAAATAAGTTTATTAACCCATTATCTTTCTCTTTGTCTTCAAAACTAAACTAAATGATTTATCTATACATTGTACTTAACCGAATTTTTAACTTGAAACATCATTCGATGTTTTTGCTCAATAATTATTGATTAAATGAGGTGGTATAGTGACATCTTGTTTGACAATTTTTTTGATTTGAAATAAACAAAGACACATGCATTTTGTTTTAAGATCGTCTAGTGCAAAATACGAAAAAAATACGCATAATTTTTATTCGATAAGAAAACGATCAGTAGAGAAGATTGGATAGTCAGGAAATATTTGGATAGCAGAGCGCGCTTTTCCGGAAAGTTTTCTTGCTTCTCTTAATAAATGAGAAATTCTGAAAAATTCTTTTTCAGGCTACAAATATCGATAAAACAGTTACGGAAGTGGTATAATTACGTTAGAAGGCAATACTGGAAGCAGTCGTAGGTGGATTGTTATGAATTATTAATGGTAAAACGAAAAAAAAGCAATTATATGAAGTCCAACCTTCCATAGGTAAGCTTTTCCGTAGGTATTTCGCTAAGTCACTTATTCTCTATACATATTGTATATGATTTTTAGATGTCACTCGTAATAAGCTGCATGATAATACCAGATAAAATTTCGATTTCTCAGAAAAATAGATTTCCCGCTAGACATCGTTAAGTTACAAATTATGCCTAAAGATTTCGAGGCTAAAATACATTATTCAAGAACATTGAAAAACTATGTTACAATTATGTTTTTAAAAAAAAATTATCCTGAACTCAAAAGCAGATGTAGTATCAGGAAACGTTTTTATAAGAATTGCGTGCGTTACCCTTTAATAGAGCACGTATAATTGCACCTGTACACGTGCTGATTTTATCGGAAATTCTCTATCGTGCGTGTGTAGGCAAATTCAGGCATGTCTTGTCGATTAAACATGTATATAAAACTCTTTGAAAATTCTCGATAAGGAAAGCAGACAATACGGATTTGTACGAACGAAAATTGAAGTTGCAATCAATGTGTTGCAGCCCTAGAAAGCGACAGAAATTAGCATCTTAATGAATTACTAATTGCAAAGTCGTGATCATACGTACGTAATATTTTCCCCGTTTGTTCTACCAATATTGATTATTTTATCTCCTTTGCTGTAGCAACAGCATTATTACTCAATGCATAATTCATACTTAGCTCGAAAGGCGAATGAAAATTCAGTTTTCACCACGCATGAACTGTTCATTTTATGAAAATTAATGATGGGAATTAGGCAAATCAGAAGTAAATAAGCATCCAAGAAAAAGTTTCAAATTGTAATAAAAAGTGATGGATATTCGTGACATAAAAGTTCATGCTTAGTTTCTTTTTCGTTCACTCATTTAATAGGATTTGAGTGCATATAATCCAGTAAGAAAATTGAAATAATACCATCAATTCTTGCAGCTCTTATAATTACCAATTGCATAACGTATACCGTAAGTGTAGAATATGCACAGCTAAACTGTACTCATGCATCTTCAAACATGTCTTATTCCTTAAATAACAGATTTAATATTATATCAATGATTGGACGTGGGCCACCATACAAATCTAGACGTAAATTAATATTAGAAACATTTTCCTATTCTTTTCAAGACGTTTTAATAAAATAAAATAGTTTATAAAATATTTTATAGTATAAGTTTTTATTTAATTTGAATATGAACTAAAATGCTCGTATTTACTGCAAGTAAGGATTAAACTTCACAGTACTTGTTAATAGATTTTGTGCTGTAAAAGTAGTTCAAGTATTGTTAAGAATAATTGAAACCCTAACGCCCTCTTTGAAAAATGTTGTAATTTTTTAACTGGGTATTGTCTTGTTACGGCCACAAATGTTAATGTAAAGGTGTTTAATTAAATTTATATTCTGTATTTAAATGGTAAGAAAACTTGGTCAAAATCTACATTTTAATTTTACTTGGTAATACTATGTAATAAGTTTCTAACAACACATTATAGTGACAATTCTGTTGTGAGATAAGATTTTCAAATCATTATTTTAAGCACAATGATTTGTTTAATCGAAAATTCATGTACATTATTTGTCTTCACAAGCGGGATATACAATGGGTCAAACCCTGCAATAGAATACAATGAATGCATGAATGCAATCTAGTGAACTATAAAACACTCAAACTGCAAAGTTTCTGACACGTTTGTCTTGTCTGCATCGATATGCAGTGTGTACATTTTGAAATACAACGTTAGTAGCATCGTTTTGCTGATGAATGATGGAAGCCTCATTATAAGACTTCAAGTGAGCTTGTTTGCAACATTTCCTTCACCATGGGGCTGCTAATGCCATAGCAACGCCATGTCAAGTTGAATGAATATACGAATATCCACAGGCTATTTCCTTTGCCCGTTTCATGGTTTTAATATTATTTGAAGTATAAATGCCACAGCGTCATTTCCATTAATTTAGCGCAGTTGCCGAACTATCACTGGTGTTTGTTGAAGGGATTCTCGTCCCCATAACATGTCACAGCAGAGTTATTAATACTTCGGATAAATGAATAGCGCATGTGTCAGAGGTGGCAGTAATAGTACGAGATTCGTAGCTTCGTTTGCAATAGGGGGCCTTATTTTTATACTTTTCTTTCTATTTTTCTGAATTTTTAAGAATACTTAAAGTATAGACACAAGAATGCATATTGATCGGCTCACGACATTTAATTTACAAATTCAAAATTTGTGTATCAGTATTGTGTCGTTTAATATAGACTTCTGAACGATGGATTATTTCAGTAAATGATTATCAATAGATAGTGTCAAGGTAGAATTACATTTAATGGACATTTTTATGAACAGCATACACATCGTATGAATTTCCAAATGTAATGCCACTTCTACAAACTGTGTGGATGACAAATGCTTTTATTTAGCATATAGTGTATTTTCTAAGTACCACGTTGTGCTGATGAGTAGCGTGGAGAAATGCATTTGTGGAATGTTCGCTATATTGAGTTTTGAATCGCTACACATTATTAAACTGACAAGAAGATAATGGAGTTTGATTAATTATCACGGGCATCATGCAGTTTGCGTGATGCGCATACTGTTGCTATGGCACGCCAAGTGTCCGTGATTGTTGGCATCCGTGCATTTCTAATGAAAGAGTCGACAGAATATGATTCCCACTCGCGATTGCTTTCCATTGAAGTGTTGTAACCTGCGTGCTCTCGTTATTCTATGGATTGTTCTATACAAGTATAGGTGTAGGAATTATACGTGTGAGTTTTTCCCCGAAATAATCGCGCGGATTCATTCTCCAGTTACCTGTTCGTGTTCTCTCCTATCCCTTAGGGGGAATGCAAACAATAAATGTTTTGTCGAATGAGTTGGACTGATTTTGATGATCTGACCTAAGTTATTTCTGCGTCAATGTGTAGCGTGACATTTCTCATTTCACGCAGCTCCCGTGAAGGATAACAGCTACTATGTATTCCGCGGTGGAAGTTTAACGATATTTCTCTAACGAAGAATATATTTTATACTTACAGCTTTCTATTTCTATGGTGCAAAGTTGCCTGTCCATTGGGAAATACTGAAGATTCATTGGACACGAGGCTGTCACTGTTAATCTGAAATAATAAAGAACACGTCAAAACGTAAGACAAATGCTATTTATTTCATTTAACGCTTATCAGTTATTCAATTGATCACCATTAATTCTGCTGTGAAGGGCTAATGCAGGGGGATTAATAACGGGCATGCTAGTTGGTAGAAGAGTGCGATATATACGTATACTGGCAACTTGTATACAAGTTCTCAACATATTTTCTTACAATTTTCTTTCTCTTAATCAACCCGCCATTGATTTTTCTTTTTCACCCAAGTTATTTGCGCGTGTCCTATTTAAGATACATGTATAATGTAACTTTATTAAAAATTCACTTCATTAATTGTCTGAAAGATTCGGCAATTACGAAAAGCGTCTATTATACAAACATTTATTCGTACGTTGCTGTAACCGTAATAGTTAACAATATACCACGCACCTTTTTAATATTTCTCTTTAATTGAAGTATCCGTATGTTACTCTATATCCAATTAAACAAATACTGTAGTTTGTAAGTGCGTGTCTAATTTTAACTATTATTTGAAAATTTGTCTCGCAAAGACGCTAATTATCGCTAAAATGGTGACTTCAAACATCATTTAGAATAAATGCAATAGTTTTTCACATCATCAATTTGGACGTAATTTGTCAAAGCTAATCGTGCTAAAATGAAATATCGAAAATATTCGAAAACTTCTTGCGCGCCTTAGTTTGAAGTCTCTTGGAAATAGTTCAACGGTGTCTTTGTTTGAGAGATTTTTTCGAAATTTTAGTGAAACCAATTGGCACGTGAATTTCGTAAGATAGGCCTACCCGGTGAACTTGGTGGTATTGATTAGTTTCTTCTGAAGGATAGCGTAAAATAAATTGCTCCCGGCACAGATGCTTCGAAGCATCTTTGTTCGATTCAAATTTCAATCCCAACTTCTAATTAGATCTTTCGTAATATATGGCTCGTCTTTATAAGGCTTTGAAAAAAATGTCAAGATCTATTCCCTGGAAATTAATTTTTCGAAAACCTCGTGCTGCGCTTATCGGAGAAGCGTCGTCGCTAAATGGCGCCTCTACTTTGCTCATTTTAGTAGATAATTCGATTTGTAAGCTTCTTAGTTTATTCTTGAAACGTAATTTCATATGTAAAGAGCTTATAGCTGACTTTGAATATATTTTGAAATAAGTAATTCTGTTAACGTGGTTAAATAGATTAAAACATTTTAATTAAGTTCAACATTTATAGGAAACCAACATGCATAATGTGACAATAGCGAATTTTATTTAAATTGTTTAAATTTCATAGTAAATGCCTAATTGTTCTTGATGGAAGAACAAAATCTTTTAACATTGTATACTGTACATACTGTACCTGTAAATGTACATGTACATGTACACACGAATAACACGTTGATAATAGTTGTAGATGTGTTGCCTAATGTTAAACTACCGGGAAGTTCGGGAACATGACTTATCAGTAACATGATGCAAACACGCTATACTCTTTAAAAATACAAAATAAATATTTTCCTAAAAGAAAACAATACCTGTCAATATGGTCAAGATTAGAATCATGTTTACAAATCGATTAATAACTAAATACAAATGTGTTATGCATAGAAATACTTTTAGTTTCGATAAATTCAAAATGCGTTAATATTGTTTAAAACCCATTTCTATAACTGACACCATTGTAATGCATCATTAAAAGCAGTATATTGAAGGCGCATTAGGGTTATGTTTTCCGGATCTAAATCCCAAAAGCATCAAAAGTTACTATTAATTTGGGCATAATCCTTTGCTGTCTATTACAGTAAATACAAAATTACCATATCATACAGCTCGTGTTCTACGTTTCGATTTGAATGCAAAAATTAACTGCTTAATTTATTGATTAAATTACTTTATAAGCCTTTGCAGTATGTTTCTGCGAAGTCATTGCACTTTAGCCTCGTTTTATGTCCCTAAAGTTTTTACATAAATATTTTATGCTTGAAGATAAAATGGTGTTTTGCCGTTAATAATTTGATTAAGTTATAGTCAGTAAATAACAACGCAGTTCTTTAACGAGTTATCATATAAAAAAGACAAACATGATTTTTAACATTTGAAAATCCAGTCAGACTATATGCTGATACAGTATACGAACTACAGTGAAAGCCGCTTAATTCGATCACGTTGGTTCCAGCGATTATGATCGAAATAAACGATGAATGTCAAAAAACATGCGCTAAACATTGACCTTATCAAAATATTTTGATATGTTTTTAAAATACATACATTTAATCGTATATATGTATGAAAATATGTTTAAAATGATATTGATGCCTGCTTGCTGCAATGGCTGAAATTATTTTCTAAATAACACAGAAAATCCATCTGAGATGCTCAAATGCACGCTACATGTACATTGTCCAAACGTGTCCGTGCTTGTATAAAAGCTATATACTCTAAACTTGTTTCACGTGTCTGCGTTATGTAGACATGTGGAAATTTAATCGAATTAAGCGATGAGATGATTTAATTAAGCGGCATTTTTAACATAAGGCAGTATACGAAAAAAATCTGTTTCGAGGGTTTTGATCGAATAAAATGTCCGAACGGATTAAGCGTGATTGAATTAAGCGCCGTTCACTATACATGTTTCTTGTCTTCAGTTCATTACCCTACAATAAGTATGTAAATAGTAGCCTGCCATTTGGCAGGGGGGATCATTGTTTTGTAATTTAAGGCAGACTAAGCAGTCTGGTCATGCATGATGGACCCCAACATCACAATTAAGTCATATTTCCCGTATTTGGGACCTTAATTAGAAGGATGGGATGGGACAGGAAGACGGTCATGGCCGATTTATTATAGGAACTATCCGATCATTTGTCTTTAGTGATTGTGGGAAACCACGAAAAGCCACAATCGAGGATAGCCGACATGGGAATCGAACCCGTGTCTACCGAATGCGAGGCGAGACCTTGCTCGGTTGTATATTCTGTACATATATAGTATATTGTGTAACTGACTTACATTAGCTTTGCTTATCATGACTTGGACATAAAGCACTACTGTACATAATACAGGTATAGTCTAGCCAATTATTATGCCTACGAGGTTATTTTCAAATATGCATCATTTCAAAAATCTATTTTATGCTATATGTAAAATTTTCAAAATATTAGCCAACCTATACAGGACGTACCGTATTATTTTTTTTCTGTGTATGGTTTTAATGTACCTATAACTGTTTAAATTTATTCTAACATAACTAATTCGAATGACAACTTTGTTGCCTATTTTAATCTTAAAATCTAAAAATTATGTGTCTTATTTTAGGTAAAGTTTGGGCCCCATCTAAATTATCTATTCAGCAAGTGGTTAATATACGTGTACAGTGTACACTATACGGTTTACAGTATGGTGATTGAAGGAAATAATAGACCAAGCAAGTTTACATCAGTAACCGAAGTATCATCATTTCTACCATGACTGTAAATGTTTCGATTAGAATTTCTTATATTTTGGAATGTAATTCTATTCATTTTGACAATTTTTAAGGAGGATTTGATATTTCTATATGGATGAGACGTTTCATCTATAGTCAGTCCATTAATAATGCACTTAAGTTTATCATAGTCGCGCTGAGGTTGCGTGACTAAACTACAGAAACTCTATATAAACCGAAAAAGGTTAAAGATTGACATCTTTTGCTGGCACTTCTTGAATTCTTAAGCGAGTATTTATATTAGAGTAAATCTGGAAGTTCCCGTTTTTTCGTTCCATAAATCTAAGATGAGTTTTTGCTATCGGCTCGATTATTTGACTATAAATAAAAATGTATAGGAACAATTTTTCGAAATAGTCCGCGTGGAACTTCACTGATTTCATGTTTAAACTTTCAAAATGATGGGACATTATATTTCAGAGGAAAGAAATGCTTAGAATTGGCAATGAGTAAGGTATACATGTATCATGTGATAAAAAGTTCCAGCATCTCTTTTCAAAGTAAGTTTTTCGCCAACGAATTATAGTACAAAAAACGTTTCAGTATATTGAAAACTATAAATACCCCGCAACGTTAATTACGCGTGGATAACTCATGTATGAAAATACAAAGTCTTATATTTATCAAAACAGAATTTAATTATTTGGTTTCTTGTTCACCATATATAAAATGTACATGAACAAGCACAAATGTTACAATAAATTTGGATTTACGGTAATGTCATTTTTATGGTCATGCGCGTGTAACCGGAATACTAGCTGTCTTTAAAAAATGAAGATTCTGAAGATAATTTGCAATTTTCGTTAATAATATGAGCTTCAATGGTTTTAGCGTAATTTACTCGAAACATGTGCATTTTCACCAACAAGGCATGCATCTGTAAATACTGTATAGCATTTAACTGCCGCAATTTCGTATCCTCGAAAGTTAATACATGCAATACAGTAGCTGTGTCATTTCCAGTTGTGATGATAAAACACCGATGTATGCATTGGTTTCAAGAATATGCGAGCTAAATTTGATTTTTGCATAAAAAGATCTAAGGGGATCCTATTTGTTTGAGTGTTGCGTCCCGGAAATTGCATTAGTAAATTTGGTATTGAGAGAAGGTTAAAACGAGCATTTCATTGCGATCGTTACTGCTATCATTAATCTAAGATTTGGGATATTAATGGGATATTTATTCAAATGGCATATCTTTTATGCGTTATTCCCCTCCTGCGGATAAAATAAAAACACTAGACCTATTGTTATTGTTTCAGTTTGGAAAATAAACGCTGCCAATGTTAAGACGCTCGTATACTTCCCTTATCTTCTTGGCTGCTAATTTCCATGGCAGCAACCGAGTAAGCCCGCACCTCCTAATCTCGCTTTGTTTAGACTTCTTCAGATAGGTGCTGGTTGAGCACGTTTCTCAATTAAAATATATCACTTTGGCTACTGTGCGTAATTATTCAAATAATACAATTAAACCTTTAAGGTTCAAGCGAGCAAACAAACAAATGCATTCACATTTATAAGATGATATTTATTCCACCACTGTGATAAGCATGGTAGACAATAAAACTAATTTCTGAGCTGTTTAGTATTCAGTTTCAGCATATGCACATGTATATTTACGTGTATATGCAGCTCATTAAAATTTCTCATTGCATAGTAATGATAAATCACCTTACGTCACGTACATGTAGCTTTTGTTCTCGGAAAGTATACTGTACATTCATATCGCGAGATTTTTAAAAAAAGAAAGTTCTTCACGGAAGTTTATTTTGGTAGTCACATAAAATTTTCACGTCTTAATAATTTGTTTGGACAGGTCTTAACGATACGCTGCACTGTTCTTTAGTGATAATTAAGATATTGAAAAGTCGGATAAAATTTAATTTATCCCACATCGTGAAGAAATACGTGTATAGCATTTATGCATTAACGAATGTATTTTATTTTCTCATGAGAATGTATACAATCAAGGTGCATTTTCTGCATTGAATTGCTAAATTCTCATAAAAAATGCGATTAAATACATGTATACTGTACGTGCTTAGAGTAGTCTATGTTCAAACACATGTCGTATTTAATTAAGGTATACAGTATGTTTAAATTTATTTTAGTTAAGTTTGCCACACATTTACTTACTGTAAGTTCTAGATTGCTTTGAATTATATATAGTATTTTCCACACAAAAATTAGTAAATATACAGGTATGCTTAGATTGGATAGTCTTAAAATGGTGCACTGCAGATATTTTACTCATTGTGAAATAGCCTATCTTTATAAGAACCACCTGCAGGGATGAAACAAGGATAAACAGTAAAAAACCGGCAACTACAGTGCTCTGTTTGTAGTACAGATTTTTTAACTCGTTATCAGTACAAATAGCCTACAGTATATAAAATAAAATTCGATTCCATAATAACGAATTTTGTAAATAAGGTAAATGAATGATATCCACATTCCTCGTGATGTATATACGTAGAAGATTGTATAGATTTTAAATGCCACGTCCATATGCTGATTTAAATGAATCCTTATAGACCACTCGTGGCTTTCCACCCATGATTCTTTTTAATTATAAGAATGTCTTTATGGAACGACAATATATGGCTGGTAATTATTAGCGGTCTTACTGAAGCTCTGCGAATCTCTGAGGAACTTGCTTTAGCATTCCTTAAATAGGTAGTGAGAGAGATGCGAAGAAATAACTTTTTGGTGGAGACGAAAATTCACGTAGCGAAGAGGAAAATAACGCATTAGCGAACCCCGAAAATATATGGCTTTTCTTTTTCCTGATCACAATACCAAATGCGATGCTCTCACATTTTTTTTCTAGTACAGAAACCGCTTTGCGAGGAAAAATAGGCGAACCTAAGTTTTAAAATGGGAGATTTTCGTTCAATCGATATCGGCAGTCTGTTGTTAGATACGACAGAGGTTAAAATCTATCTTTTCGAGCAATAGACGTCATTATCAAGGCATAATTAACGTTAATTCATGGGTTAGACCAAGAATAAATTACGCTATCCATAATAATTGGATAAGGTCCTTGGCATCCATGTATTACTCGAAGTCAGGGTGCGCTGCTTTCTTCGACAAAACGTAATCACGAATCTTCCTTATAATTTGACTATGAACATGCATCGTGCATTTTATTTTTAAACACTTATTAAAGAGAAGAGATTTGAAGAAAACTTGAATAAGGGAACGGGAAAATGGGTCGGTCGTTCGAGGAAATAAGCAGGATTTTGTCTTTTAGAAAATGATGACTATGTGATTTCTACATGTATAATCTAGCATCAGTTATTTGAAAACAGGAAATGCTATTATATACCACGAACTGGGAAGTAAAGTATTCATTGAGAATTCATTGAACGCAGAAATACATACCATTTTTTAAATCGCCTTTTTCAATGAAAGTTTATCTCTCTTTTGTGAACGATTTACATCAACACTGACGGATTTGAGCGAACTTCCGGTCGCTGGCTTTCATTGACATCGATTTGAATAGAATAAATGGTTTAATTGTGTTTTAAATTTCATGTTTCCACTGTACGAAAAGAATTTTCAAATCCAACTATTGTAAAGATCTGTTCAGTTCTTTGAATGTTGGTAATGTTTACGTCAGTCATGTGCTTTTCATGAAGAAAGGAGTCAGTACATCCCATTGAGAGGAATGAATGCAATGAATGAATGTTTTGGTGAGATATATCGATATGCTTGTATATAACAATATTTAATTAACCTCGGTCGATAATTAGCTCTTGGTTTTTTAAATTAATGTAATTGTGGGGCTTTCTAGATTAGTACCAGTTTGAGGAAATTTAATTTCAATAAATCAAATACATGTTTTATTAAGTGGCTTCGAACATGTTTATTCTTTGTACAAAACGACGTACAACTCATTATATAAAGAAATGTAAATGCAATTTCAATTTTAGCCTCTCTGCAGCATTGGTAATGATAGAAAAATAATCAATGTAAGCTGATTTCCGTGTGTTTCTTTTTCTCTCAAGAAAAAAGGAAAATTCAATTTTCCAACAACCTAATTGTATGAAACTCGACAATACATTTTCATCCATTTGGGTTAGAAACGATTAACATCAAAATTGCAGAATGTCTGATATAATTTCATAGTATTGGTCAATTTACATGACATTTACCTTTTTAAAAAATTAAAACTTTCTTGTTTAAACATTGCGCAGAAAAGCGCCAAATAACATTAAATATTTCACAATACTGTGGCTTCTTACAAGATATTAAAGTTTAGGTAAACGTGTTCAATGCCTCTTTAACCTAGGCTGCCAGAAAATACATGTATATAGCTTTTTAAATTGGGTATTCGAGGCCTATAAAACTAATTTTTTAAAATATTTACTAATTAATCCTGCGAAAAATCGAAAAAGATGTATGTTAACCAATATTTAGTCCGGCACATTTTGAGTAATTAAAATTTATAATTATTAATACCTCGCATCGGATATTTAGACGAAAAGTACAGGCCTAATATATGGGAAATAAGTTTTGTAATATTGGAGTGTTTTGCTCAAGTCGTATGAATCGCCATGACTATGTTCGTGGACGTATGGCGGCTGGCTGACATTAGTAAACTTTAACAACGGCATTGCGATAATTAAATACTGAGTAATGTGATTTTGAGCTCGAGATCTCATGAGATATTCTCTGACTAGCAGTTATTTCAACCTTAAATATTGATTGTATAAAACAAGTAATTTATCCTAAATATAACTGAACAAGGCTTCTTCGAATGTGTGACTTTTTAAACATATTATTCATTTCGATTAATCAGACTACTGTTTAATACTGTATAGTTTCGCTAAATTGGTTTTGCACGGGCCTATTATTATTGTCTATTGAATGAGTTTTATTTTAATCGCGCCTTCTGGTTTCTGAATTTGTACATCATTAGTGTGATCCATTTAATTGAAATATTTTTGCGTTAAAAATCCTGAATAAGTACGCATATAATTTGTAAATGAAGCTTTATTTAGGGTTCATAAGCTATTTATTTTCAGCTTATAAGAAGTTCCATCCATTTAATTCCTTAATTCAGTTAAATGCCTTTTTATTATCTTTTTTTTTATTCAGCGATTTAGCAAAATCGCGTTTTAATGTATTTACAATTCTCAATTAATTCCATATGATGCACTGATTTCTTCTTTATGCATGCTAACTTATGATCAACTTATGACTGAATTCCCAAAGCTTTTAGTTTTGATTGTATAGCAGCCTATCTGCCTTTACTTTTTAAATACAAAATTATCCAACAAAACTTTCTATTCAGAATATGGATTTTTGTATAGATTCTTTTTTTTTTCGCTTTTAATGTTTTATAGAACAGCGACAGGCCATACTTATAACAGGATTGCGTTTATTTTATTTTCCGATGTTTTTGCGCTTTTTTGTAAACAACTGTCTCAGCAATATGCGAGTTATGAAATCCATTTAGTTGAATGTGAACTGATGTCAGCGGATGAATTTTTTTATTTATAAGAAATCCTAATGAAAAAATGCACTTTTCAATGTTTGACAAAACATTTCTGAACAAAACAGCTTTGGAATAACCCTTAAACAGACACTCTGGAGCTATTTGGTTTGTGCCAAACGCACTGAAAACTTAGAATTATACTCCAGAGTCCACGCTCTTAAATTAATACAGCATCTGAATATTGTATATAATTAAAGGAAATGAAGGATGCGCGTATAATTATAATGTATCCTGCATCTATGCTGAGACCTTCGTATTTACTCAATGTGGGCCTAAGGTTGCTCCGCGAAGGCCGATTAGCCCGCATATAAAATTTCCATAACTTCTCTTTCTCGTGTTTAACTATACTCCAAAGAGATGAAACCATAACTAGGTTAATAGAGCGAGGTAAAGGCAAGATTTCGTTCCAGAAGAAAGTCCATTATGCCAAACAAATTCCGTTATAACAGTAGTGTTATTATAGAAAATAATCCATTAATTGGCTTATTCATGCTTCAGGAATACGTTACACGCGCCAATAAAACTAAAAATATGAAAACTATTTACGTTTATTACTTCGTCTAATGCGAAATTCTATTGCGGATAATGTTTTTACAATTAATGTTTTTCACAAAGTACATGAATAAAATGTTCAATTTAATGAAGTCCATGCCATTTAAATTCAGAAATTATACAGCACTGCATCATTCTACCGTATATTAAATTACCTTCTTGAATTATGGATGTTCTTCTTTTGAATAAAAATTCTTATCCGCACTGAAGCGTAAGAAAGAACCACGCATGAGAAAAACTATGAACTGATTGTGAATGCTATTCAAAATTCATTAGATACATGTTCATACAGAGTATGAATGCTATTTTAAGAAAACCACTTTATGTACAGTGGACATATAGTCAGCGCCTTTAGTGGGTTTTCCACAAACAAATGGTGCTTTAGAATACTCTAGTTAAAATTCTGTAATATCATGGCTTTAAAAAAAATAGAAAACCACTTCATTGTTGTAATATGAAACTTAACATAATGCTCTCCATGAAAATGTAAAAAGAACCCAAATATATCGGGCCAGTGATCACCGATATGCTGCACTGTGTTTTGCCTTACTAGCCTCAAAACTGGATTTGCAAATGTCGTTACCTGCTAGATTGTTATGACAACTTTGGTGTACATGGTTATTCAATCCACATCAACATCATTTTTCAAAAATAGTACTGTATTGTTTTATCGTCGCTTTATACTGGGCAGAATTGTGAGGATTGATTGCAGATAATTACAGTCCGCAGAATCGGCACCTGCTATCGAGTCTTGACGATGTTTATTTACTAGCTTCTTTCTGTTGTCATTAGAGGAAAGCAGTGGATAATTCCCCTTTGCGATAATTGCTAAACAATACTCAAGTTCTTTTTCATCTGGCTTTTACAGAACGGAATTGATTTTTTAGCGAGGGACACTTGAACATGTCCTCTAGAATATTCCATTGAACCCCGTAATAAATTGCTGATGTAATGATGAGTTCATTAACATAGCCATTCGCATAATGAATTGATCACTTAACACCATAGAAAAATATGTTGGCG
This sequence comes from Ommatoiulus sabulosus, assembly GCA_034697705.1. Taxonomy (NCBI): domain Eukaryota; kingdom Metazoa; phylum Arthropoda; class Diplopoda; order Julida; family Julidae; genus Ommatoiulus; species Ommatoiulus sabulosus. Next base: position 1,704 of record JAQGAO010001878.1, on the reverse strand, counting down.
AAACTCCCATCAATGAATAAATGGGCTTGAAAAAGGTCTGGCGGCGACACCGAAAGCACATAAACAAAACGGTTATGGCACTGGCTAATAGTGGCAGATTATATGCAAAGATTATTTTTAACTCCCCAAATTCTTCCTTTGCGTTCTTTGTGGGTTTCTTAGTGTTGCGCATTTATTGCGAGCGTTGTTGCTCACAAAAATTGAGCATAAAATGCCTCTGATTCGAATCTATATCAAAATGTGAATGGAAAAAAAATGGATTCTCGTCAAGTACTCGGTGGTTCTCGCTCACTGCAAAATCATTTTTGATTCCAACTTAAAAATCCGATTCGAATTGTCGATGGTAAGTTGGCAGTTCCTATTGATTCAACGTTTTTGTATAGAAACGCTCCTATTTTTTCCTATAGTTCTATTTGTGTCTGAGTTGCACCGTTTTCTTTCAATATCTTTCAATTACGTGACATTTCCCCATCGTCAGCAGTTTCAGAATCCAATTTTTTTCCCTTCGCGTACAGACCTTCAGGCTCACTTTTTTATAATCTTGTTTTCCAGTTGTGTATCACCCTTCATTTTCAGTTCGCTCGGTTGCCCTATTTGATATTGGCGAATTGAAATGCACGCTCCATATATCCAGATATGGATTAGGAAAACATCTGCTTAAGGCAATAATACTGAAATCCAAATAAAAAATTCAATATATTTCAATCGAGAGATGCGTGAAACACATATTGCACGCTAGTAAATTGCGGTGTGTGGCGTAAATTGTACCAGGTTGCCAAAATTAGCGAATTTAACGAATATTACCCATACAGTGTAGATTTTCTAAACAGCTATAGCTAAAACCAATCCTATTCTCGATTTCCACAAATCGTCTGTAGCGTGCCGCTACAGAAATAAATGTACACCTTATGTGCGAAATTTCACTGTGCAAATATTCAGCGGTAGTATCTACTGTCGGAAAACAGAAAAATTTTCAAACTTTGAAACCTGCGGAATTTCGGCTTAACCGAGTGCCAGCTACTGGGGTGTGGAATGCTTCAAACAGATATACAGTACAGTATAGCGACCACTTTTCTTCCTAGTGGAAATTAATCAATACAATGTACATACAAAAACTGTATCAAGTATCCTTATCAAAGGGAAATTGTATACGAGCGTAAGATGAATTTCACAAGTGTTTACTGCATCTTATATCGTATTTAAGCTCTTAATGCACTTGACCACGCAACAACGCGCTTTACGTAGGGGCCTACATCACAAATGAAAATTTCAGACAAATATATACTAGTAGTTAATCATTTGCATGGACTATGGTAAAATGATTCATTGTATACATGCATGCATACATGTACATGTTCAGTATATTTTATTCAAATGAAATTAATCTATCATTTAAAAATAAATTTCAATCTTGATTACCCAGTTAAAGTAAAAATCGTTATGCATGTGCTTTAGTGCAAGGAAATACATGTATTAGAGAAAAAAATAAGATTATGGCGTCGATTTAAGCATCATACGCATGAAAATACAACCGTACATGTATACGGTATTAGTATAGTATGTCGCCACATGGCCCAAAAATAAGTAAACCCGCGAAATTAAATATTTTTATTCCCTGAATGGGGGCTCCGCCCCCAAACCCCCTTTCGCACCTAAATGGGGGCTTCGCCCCCAAACCCCCTTTCTCACCTCAATGGGGGCTTC
>JAQGAO010001877.1:0-22060 GCA_034697705.1 Ommatoiulus sabulosus | reverse complement strand
GTCATGAGTGGTCTAAAGCCTGGTATCCATCAACGAAACATTGTTGCACAAATAAAATTTAGGGAAACGAATTTTGTCGCAACATTTGTTGTTGTTGTGAAACAGTGATTGATAGCATGTAGATGTTTGCTCGGATTTTCATTATTTTTAATAACTACAACTAAAAAACTACAGTACTCTATATAAATAATCACCTGGAAAAACCATGAAAGATTGATTTACATTGAAAAAGTAAGGCAATTATATTCGGCGTATTAATGTTGTCACATCCCACAATTAATGATTCTGCGTTGTTACCCAGATGGAAAACATAGATATGGTCATAGATTGAATTTAGTAGATATGACCATACGAGAAATCGGCCAAATTAATTCTTATATAGTCTGCTTTCCAAATATTGCCAGATTTACTCCAAAAGTTTCAGATAGTCACAGGTGTATTTCAACATTTCTACATGTATATATTCAGACACTTTGGGAGTATGAATAATTGGCATTAAAATGGACTAAATTAATCAATGAACCCATCATTTAAAATATCTGACTATTTAAAGTACCAAATGCTTCTGAAAATCAAATGAAACACGAGAAATTGTTTATGCAGTACTGTATATGGTGTGCTTTCAACATACTGAAGGATAATATATCCTGATATGAAAGCATGTTTGGCCAGATCAAGTAGGCCCATTTGGGGAAATTTTAAGGTATGGTACGTCATACTGTATACGAAAGCAAGTACGGTCAAAAGCATTTAATCCACATATGGACCATTTCAGATATGGTCATATTTAGAAACATATGTATGATATATACAGTTCTGTATATGGCAATATAGGCCTTCAACTTTTCCACCCGGGTAGCTCAGGCATTTGCAAACTACAAAATTTTCACAGTTTTAGTTGACAAATTTCTGTGTACAAATTCATAAAATATTCCACGTTTTGTAATTACTGGACAGCGTTTGTTTTTAAAAAATTAACTTACCTTTACTAAAACTTAGAAAAATATCACCGAATAACACAATGAATGATGCCGTTACACTTGAAATGACCTACACTGACCAAAGCAGATAGAATGAGACTTCTTTTTGAACGGATGACCTACATTTTTCTAAGGTCCAAATTCTCATGAGATTGACATATACTGTATGTGTCGAAGCCAATGGTCAGTTTAAACTACTGTAGATTTAAACTAGTCTATTTTTGGCGAATTTTCTGACAAGTTGTGGAAAATAATTATAATTGATACTTTGTATGAAAGAAAATATGCAAGAAATACACAAAACGTTGAAATTTATGCTGTTATTATTAGAAAAATTCTTATTAATGTGCCAGGTTTTTTCATATATTATAGTCTATTCTATTCTTTACCCTACAGTTAGTACATATATAGTAAGAGCGTACAATTTGGCAGGGAGGGACCACAATCAAGGATAGCCGACACGGGTATCGAACCCGTGTCTACTAACCACTCAGCCAAATCTAACCATTCAAAACGTATTTTTTTAACATATGTTTTGGAAACAACTGTAATTATTTTGATTTTGAAATTGAAATTATTAATCAAAAGTTCATGTCAAACTACGGAACCCCTTTTTTTAGAAAATTTTAAACTAACGATCCATACTTCCTGTATGTTGGAGCAGCGTTTTCTCTGAATTCTTTCCTTATCATATAGAGAATTTCTGAAAATTCAAGAATATTACCCCCCACTTCTTCACCCCTACGCTCTGTGTCCGAAGTTCGAAAATTCGAAATGAGGTTACCTTCCCCTAATTCATACCCTCATATATCGACACGTACATAAAAAGGAGTGGGTTGCAGATCACGTGACCTACACTTGTAAGTCTATTCATGTACCCAAAGGTTGATTCGAGGTTGAAAGGTTGACTGGGCATTGAAGGGTCACTAGAAGTTCAGCATGGACATTTTTGAAACCGGAAATCAATCATTTGTTGAAGATGAAGTTTGTAATCTAATTAAAATTTAAGGTATTGTGACTTTGATAATGATCATGCCAAATTTTAAATTATTTAAATCTGCAAAAGTACTTTCTACTTTAATTTCCTTCTAATATACATTACACTAAATTACATGAACCATTATGACGTCATGAATGCGGTACAGGGTAATTATGCTGGACATTGGCAATGGACACTTTTAAATGATGCCAACGTATTTAACATGTTTTGGAAGGACTGTAAAAGAAACTGAAATTTAAGGCATTTCGAAATACATTTTGTGTTTTTAAAACGAATGCCAAAATGAATTTCAAAATGTATTTAAATATCCATTTCAATAATGCAAAATGCATTTTGAAATGCAATGATTGTGCTTCAAGATAATGCACAATTTTAAGTGTATTTTAAAACAAATTTTTTTTTAATGTGCTAGGTCAGCATTTTTGGAAATTTATTGAATTTTTGTTTGCTACAAAAAAATAAAATAAATAACAAATAAATAATAATAATAAGTGGTCTATATTGGCCGACCGTGCCGATTTCGCTGACGAAATTTTAAGACTTTAAAATTTACACATTTTCGAAATTTTACGAGAAAAACAGTAAAAATTTGTTGCAATGTTTTTTAAACAATTCAAGTTCAGTAAAATCTCTGTATAAATTATGTCAATAGTGAAATATATGTCAAAAAATAAAAAATCTTATTTCATTTCGGATTAATTTAACGAATTATGTCGATAAAATATCCGATTATAGGCTACGTTTTAATGACCCATTTTTCGGAACTTTTACTTCAATGTCCGAAAAGGGTCCTTTTTAATGAATGAAAACGTATAATAGGATTTTTATCAGGACAAATAATCGGGCCTTTTTCGAACATAAGTTGACAAATACTCCAAGGTTTTTATCACAAATATAAGAACATTTTAAGACACTGCTGGAACTACAAAACTACCCCCTTAATTTAGTCGGAGTGGTAAATGTACGTAGATATAACAACAAAACAAATCCAAATAAAAATTTAATCAGATATTTTTTTCGTAGATTTCATCGATCGGACATTTTTAGAACATTTGAAACTTTAAAACTATATACGTTCAGTGGAAAGACGTACTTATAAATAAAAGACATATTTTGAGAACATTTTATAGCTATTTTATTTCAAAAATATATTTGGGGTCTGAGGAAGATTTTGCAACGATATTTTTTGGTAAATTATTAACCCATTTCCAATTGTATTTTCCGACTTTTTTAATTGTTAATATTTCGTTTAATTTGGCTTTCCCAAGTGTTTATTTATTTGTTTTAGTGATAATTGTATTGTTTTTTTTATAATATCTCATTATCCATGACTACTTTATTTGATTTCACCTATGTAGTAAAGCAAACATTTTCTTTAAAACTTGAAATGGAAACGGAATGTGGTCTGTATACACTACTGCAAAACATTAATATTTGCACAAACAGATTTATGCAAATATTTCTGACAATTAACAAACATGTACATATTCAAGAAAGGTTTTCTACCAGAGGACCAAAATGTGCCGTGACAGTGACGGTAAAACCACGTGCTTTGTAACGTGACTAATTTACGTTTCACCAAGACACCAACAATTTTGAACTTATTGAATTTTGAACTTATTTGATGAATATTTTTGGGGACCTGACGCTAATGATGCTTTTATTTCTTGATAATCAAAGAAAAGTCACAATCAGAAGTTCAAATTCCAATATACAATGACCAGCTTGACAACTGATCAAAGGTATATGAGTTAAATATACCTCTAGGGCCATATGTCTTTGCCAGATTGGTCCATCTTGCATGGACCATGGCATCCGAATGGGGTTGTCCAATTGTCCACTGTTTAAATCACATGGTAATCCAAGAACTCACGTGGTCTGAACTTGCTATATATTTAGTGAACATGGCACATTTGAGTGATTTGACACATTCGCAAAATTGTCGTGTTTCGGATAGCGGTCAGTTACTGTCGGTCATCACAAAACGGATTTGATACTACAGTCTTTCTTCACATTTGAAAAGTGGAAAGTTGTTCAGACTTTTCAAGTAAAGGGTAAGTTAAACATTCTAACATTTGGTATAATTTTGAAATCTTTTTTTTTTACGAATATTCAAAAAACTGCCAAGATTTTAGATGACAGAAATGCAAAGTTTCTTTTACGTTAGCACAGGCATGGCTGTGACCTATTTACAATTGTATTTTCCGACTTTTTTAATTGCCAATAATTCGCTTAATTTGGTTTTTCCAAGAGATTACTTTTCCGGAGCTTTTTTAATTAAGCAAAATTAAGAAAATACAATAATCAGTAAATTGTGTATGGTTTTGATTTCACATAATTAAGCACGTGGTTTTTCCGTCACAGTCCTCTTTCAGAAAACATTTGTTGAATATGCGTTTCTCGTTTCACATGCCATGCAAATGTGCACAATTGGTATAACAGTTTTGATTTATTTTCTATTTATTTTTTTATTTATTTATTTTCACTATTTATTTTCCCTTCATAAGAGTATATTTGCAAAAGTGAGAACATCCCAAGAATATTTAAACTAACACTTGGATTTCGAAACTAGAAAATCATTTCCATAAACTTAAGTCTTTAACCGAAATTCCGAATAGGAAATTTCCAGATTTCCTCTTTGTGTTCCAACCTTATTAAATCGAAACTGATTAAGCCATCCACAATTTCACAGTAATTGATCAATGAACGAAACAAAATATGACAATTTTCTGAATTTCTTTATCAGTAACACAGTGTTTCATGTTAAACCACGTTTTTCAGACTACGAAAAAGATGAATCTCAACTATGAAGTCTCAACGTGGGACACCCCACAGAATGCCTCGGTCATCAGATTCACCCACGACATTCTGGAAGATGCCAGAGTTAGTCCAAGTCGTACCCACGATGTAAAGATCATAGAATCGAGGGCAATCGAGAGGGTCCAAAAACTCAAATTAACACCAAAGATGGAATATGAGAGCATTAAGCTGATTCATCCCATCATGTTGAACATGATGCGCTGGTACACCCATAATGTGATAGCAATACACGGGGACAGCATCCGTCCCTTCATGACGCCTTACGGAACTCTGGACGAAGCAAAGAGTATCAGAGCCTTCTGTAGCAGTGATGCACCCATTAATTGGCGGTTCCAAATGGCATGTGACTATTGCCTCGAAGATGACATTTTTAAAATTGGCAAACAGCTATCATCTGCAGAAACACAAATGTATTTCCCTCGGTACTTCGGATATGGTCCTTGTTTCTACAAGGACGCCAATAACAGTAAAGCTCTTCCGGATTTCTGGACTCGCATTTACAAGGGCTGTTTCGATGTGCAGAAAGGACTTAAAGACTTAAGTCAACTTAATTGCGCTCGAGCCTATTTCCTGGCCCGTAACACCACCGCCAAGATGTACTTCTTGGAAAAGGCTTCCGAAGAAATAATCCAGCGCTATATCTCCGAATATAATCCATTTAGGAATGTATGTTTAGACTCGCCCCCCTGGATTGCTAAGCTGTTTACATTCATCGATGAGAAGCAACTAAAGTCAAGTAAGGGCCCTTTCTCCAGAACGATCCTCATCGCGCTGCTTCAATGGCCTTATCAGCACTTATTTCTGCAGGCTGCTGAGACGCTGGTGAATGGCCTCGATGAAAACGACTACTTCAGAATCATTGAAGTTGTAATGAAGATGATGAAAAATGGCTACGAGGACCACAATTACATGGATCTCTTCATCGGCTTCTGGAAAATGGGCACTGACCAGAAGAGCAAACTCCTTCTCAACCATCTCCACCTTGTTCCTCTGATTCGCTTAGTTTTGTTGTTGGAAAATGAGACATTGACTTTATTCATATTTGATGAAGTCCCTGCTTTGCAGAAGGAGGCATTTTTGTTTAACTTCGACCGCGACTGTCTTTGTATGCAGTTGTTACGTCGTGAACAGTACAAGGCCTTCAAAATTCTCGTAAGAGTTTGTAGATTGAAAGACACGGCCTTGTTCATGAAAGCTCAAAGGTTCTTGGCGAATCCTCCTCCTCATCTCATACCTGAAGAAATCCTAAAATCCATGTTAACAGAGTTCTTGCCTATTAAGTTGGAAGAAAGCAATGCTATGTTTGGGAAGGATGTTATTGGTTTAATTTGTTTGTGGTTGTTTTTTCTTGTTTTTATTTTTTTAGCTTAAAAATTATTTTTGTCAGCATTTTAGTTGAACAAATTATTATTAAAAATTGAATTTCTGTTAATTCATTAAGAAATGAAAAGTTTTGTCTTAATGTTGTGTGTTCACGCTTGCAAAAATCGCCTTTTCTCAATAGATGGCGCTGATTTTCACAGGGTTGTCTTTACCCTAGGCTTTTTTTCCTGTCTGAAAAGGGACTTGTTCCATATTGTCTTATTGCTCACATTTCTTTCAGGTTCCTTATTTCTTCTTTTACAATTCTCGAAATACCAGTTCACCCTTCTACCATTGTCATGGCGACTCGATCTTAAACCATTAATATAATCCATTATAAGTAAGCATGTATTACTTATTTCTGGGAATTGTTCTCTGGATTTTATGGCAGTTATCTTAAAAATTATTTTATTTCTGAACATTGTCGTATTCCACGTATAAAAATTAAGTTGCAAAAACGCTTACTTGGAAACATACGTCACGTGTATAATAAATAGCTAGTTTAAAATATAAATTTATGAAAATTATAATAAATATTTCGAAAAATAAACCTTTTATGCGAAACGTATATGATTTTTTCTAAAGGAAATGAAATTTCAACGTTTTGCAGTCACAATGATGTTTGTACCTGCAGAACCTGATGATGACCAACTTTACAATTATACAGCGTGAATAAAAATTCTGTCTCCCTCCCCCCCCAAAAAAAAAATCCACAGAACGGGTTCAAATATGAAAAATCGAATATGGGGAACATATAGTAACCATATAGGGTAAGAAATGCAATGGTACCCAAACCATTTGGCCTCAAGGCTCATTTCAAGGGTCTTAAGGTCTTAACTTTAAAACGGTGAAAGGCACAGCAAAAACGTCAATTAGAAAGAAGTAGGGCGTCGTACAATTAGTTTAATGGTTCTATTTGCAAGATTTAATTATTAATCGCCACACAACAAATTATGAAATAACTTCCGGGCTTCTGGTATGTTTGCACCCTTACATGACATCGCTACATTGCAGGAAAGCTCGATTCCTACAACAAACCCGGTCCTAGCTAGAGCTTTCCCTAAATGTAGCGATGTTATGTAAGGGAGCAAACATACAAAAAGCCCGGAAGTTATTTGTTGTGTAACGCTAGATAGTTAAATGTTGCAAATAGGGCCATTAAACTAATTTTACGACGCCCTACCACTTTCCAATTGACGTTTTCGCTGTGCTTATCACCGTTTTAATGTTAAGACCTAGAGACCCTTGAAATGGGCCTTGGGGCCAAGTGGTTTGGGCACTATTGCATTCCACACCCTATGGTTACTAAATGTTCCTCATATTCGATTTTTCATATTTGAACCCGTTCTGTGGATTTTTGGGGAGGAACAGACTTTTTATTCACGCTGTATAATGTACGATGGGACACCGTGGGTGTACTGTAACTGCATGGAAACTATCTAATAGAATTTTTGAAAAACTGTAGTAAATTACACAAAATCTAAATTTCGATATGTTATTTAAATGACTTTAAAGCTGTACTTCATTGTTTGTTTGTTAGATATTTTGTTCTTATAAGAGTTCTTATAAGAGTAGTGTTGGGCATTAGTCAATATATAGAATGTGAAAAATTTATGAATTTTTCGAAAGATTTGCTAAATTTCGTTTCTTTGTCTGCATTAACCCATTCCACCGCATATAGAGGTCAGCTGTGACCATTGTCCAAGAAGTGAAGACATGTCCTGGGGTGCCGCAAAGCCTCAGTTGCTAGTTCGATCCGGATTAAAGTGAACTGTCGTTCACTGCTCATTGACAAACTCACATGAGTGAACTAGTTCTTTTTTCGTTCACTCAGGAACGCATGAACGACCTAACTCTAACGGTCAATCGGCAGTCGGTCAGTCCTTTAACACTATAATACAAAAAGACCAGTATGATCACTCGGTGTCGGCACCTTTGATGTTAAAACAGCCAGAACGAGTGAAGCATGCCTCACGATAATGAATAATTGAGTGAAGAAAAAAAAATAACTACTAGTTCAATCGTGTAAGAAAGTGAACGACAGTTGACGTTAGTTCACTTAAATCAGGTTTGAACTAGTTCAGTGAAGTGGTTCTCTTTATCCAGCGAAGTAGGAGTGAGTAACTCAATAAAGTGAACGACGTTCCCATAATCATTATTCCTACGTGGCGCTGCGAGCTTATGGCTAGGTAAAAGTAGGCGGAGTCACCATACTGGTCTATTCGTATCTGTGTGGTCAGTCCTCAGACTTGGTCAGTTTGTTAGCCAGCGTTGGTAATTCTTTATGGTCTGGTTTTAAAAGTTGTCAAGTAAAAGGTAGGTGAAATCGGAATAATTTCCTGTAATTATCCAGACTCGTGAATTACATTTGTTTGATTGTTTCGCTCTATTATCAAAAGTTGAAATACTTTAAACCAAAAGTTAAAAAAAATTCAATAACGGTGAAGTCGTTAGGAGTAGTAACGTTTACTTTTAGGGTTTGAAGAAACAAGACTTCGCTCAATTTTCGATGTTTTAACAAAAATTGACAAAAATTTTCATCGATTGTCTGACTTTTGATAATACGAACTACTCTTGATATGATAAAAATTTGTCGTGGGAGCTTCGACTCTTATTTAAAAACTTCATAATACAATTTTCTGTTTATAAACCAGTACAATTAAATACGGAATCTGATGATTTATCAATAGCAATGGCATATATCCAGCAAAGCGCTATAAAGCATGGTCCTTATAAATGCCCCCCTCCCTCCATTGAGAAAAAAATTATTAGATTATCTTCAGATATCTCCAGATTATCTTCTTAGGGATGGCCCAGATACAAGCCGTACTGGAAGTTGGTCTTCTAACCAGGTCAGCCCTTCTGATTTTCGTTATTTGTAAAATTAGGTTTTTTGGTGAACAAAAGAGGCCCTAGGTCAGAAGGGCTTGACTTCTAGGACACAGATGAACCATTGAAATGTCATATCGAAATGCGGATATAGCACTTGGAACAGTCTTTTGTTTTTTTGAAAGGAAAAATTCTTGTAAAACGAGAGAAACAGCAACGTATAAGTTTAAACTTTAAAACGATTTTTTGGTTTTTTAACGACAATGAATGAATGAATATGAATAATAAAAAGTTTCGTACGAACATTTTTACAAAACAAAATTAAGTTTAAAAACCAAGTTTTCCACTACACTCGAGTAGCGGTCAGATGAAAGGTGGAAAAACAACTTTTTGGCGGTGGCGTTGCTATCAGTGCTTCGTCTGCATGATATCGATATCCTGCAGACGATAGCGAGTTGTATCGATCTTAATATTGCATTAAACAATATGAGTGCATTGACCAATAATAAAAAAAGTTAAATATAAAATAACTGAATTAAAAAACAATGCACTCATGGTGTCATGTAGTCAGTCTCTGTACTATTTCATGACGTTTTTAAATCAAAATATAAAATATTTAGCTAGCAAAAGCTAATGATACATTACAAAACTAAATAAAACAATTAATGACTAACCTTATAGATGGCTGAAATTTGGTATTTAATAAAACAAAATTATATGAGGATAAACTTATTAATTTTAAAGAAAAAAGTCGCGAAGTTATGCATTTAAGCTGACGTGTTTCTGCAGAAGAAATTCATACTAAAGTAATATAACTTATAAAAATTTTAAACTATCGTGAAAAGCTGCCAAAGTTTCGTGAAATCAAAACAATTTGAAGGAGTTGTATTAGTGCTACTTTAAATCAACATTCTAAAACACTGAAAAAGTCATGAAAATTGAATAATTTCTAGAGGATCTTATTCAATTCAAAGTTTATCATGCTTTTTTTGGTTTTTAAAAGGTAAATGTCTCGTTAACATTTTTGATTCAATAGTCAATGGTTTCTTCTTGAAAAGTGAAAGAACCTACGAGTCAGTATTGCAATAATGTTCGATTAATTATTATTATTAATATTACAGTCCAAGCGAAAGCTATATTAGCTTGTTGCCGTCAGTACATTAGACAGGGAACATAACTTTGTCGATTCTATTTTTAAATGTATTTACGCTGTCGCAATTCGCAAACACACTATCTGGTAAGCGGTTCCAGGCATCAATCACATTGTGACTAAAGAAATATTTCCTTAAGTCAATACGAGCTCCCGGCTTGAACAGGGCCAGATCGTGTCCTCGCGTTACACCTCTCCTAAAAGTAAAGTAGTCATGGCATTGAACATCGAGATGCCCTTTGACAATTTTAAATGCATCAATGAGCATTCCACGGGTTCTCCGGTCAGACAAGGATGTCAGCTTCAACCGCTTAAGTCTATCTTCATAAGAGAGCCGACCCAATCTTGTTAGCCGCCTTGTGGCCAACCATGCGTATATACGGTATGTAAAATCTTGAATCTACCTATAGTGTTAGGGTATTATGTTTCAGGTTCTAGGATCAATTCCTGCTAGGAAATAATCTTTAAAAAAAGAGGGGACTAATTCGCATGGGGTCGTAAACTGAACAAAACTATAACCATTTATTTTCGTCACAATGACATGGTCAGAAACTGTCTTCTCGTCAATGTATGTATGCCTTCCCATTAGTCAGCAACACACCATTTTCTGATAAAAGGTTTCTGATGGTTTTCTGACTTTTCAAACTGTGCTAGCTGATGCGATTTTCTACAAGATATATCTATACCGATCGACGTATAGGCTACGTACATCGCAAGAAGTGACATCTGTCGCCAAATAATCAATATCTTCATCGATACTTTCTTTCCGTTGTAAACTGCAAGTGAAAGTTCATTTCAAAAATTCATTTTTTTATCCATTTTTAAACATAATATTGGAACGTTCAGTGCCGATTCGAACGCACATTACATGTACCTGCTTATAACGGTTATCATATGCTCCTTAAGTTGAGACACAACTCCCTCGGAAACCATCCTAGCTAGTTTAAATATATTTCAGCGACAGAAAATCACGACTATAAAACACGGTATATCCGTGACTAAACGCAGTCAGTAAACCTATTTCATTTCCAAATTCCCGGTGATTTTCCCGCGTTCAATTTTGACACCAGATGGCGGCACATGCCGGCCCCATGACGTAATGTTTTGACTAGTCACATGATTATCCATCATCAGTTCATCGCAGCTTTTCATTGAGGGAATATTTTTCTGTTTCTAGTCCTGCGCAACTATCGTTGTTTGCTAAATATTTTTTTTATTGGAATTTCGGATTACTGCTTCCCGCATTAGCAGGTAAGTTCATCCGAAAAACGTTAATTCTGTCAATTAACAGGCGATGGTTTAATTTGAAACTGCAGTCTCGAACATCGACGTGAAGTAAGCCTACTGCCTAAACATTGTGAAATTAGATCGCGCACACCCTTGTATATTATCGAATGTGTTGCTGGTGTAACGATTCGTTTAAAGTACCTGATAAACAAATAGCCCACTGATTTGCACTTAGCAAAGTTAGCAGTGATACCGCAGTAATCTCAGCATTGTTTTGGTTTCTATCAAATGCTCGAGGACATGTTCACCACCGGCCATAATATGGCTACCTGACATGCGTTTCATGATGTCATGAAGGGAAACATTTATCAAAGTATCTAGTACTATATGCTTTCATTAAGGGATTTTCCCATTTGAAAACATGGGAGTAAAATGTCAATTTTTACTGTAAGCGTAAGGCTAACAAGTGCTAATTGAAAACGCATTAGCACTTGTTAGCCCGCTGGGTGGCGCCAGTGGTCGGTAAGTAAATTTCTTAATTTAAAAGTCTCAATGTGCTCCCACCCAAATGTTATATTGTAGACGTACATCCCGCATTGACTTTGCTTTAAAGTATAAGTTAATTATTTGGTACTTCTTCCTCGCTTGTTTTTTTTTTTATTCATCGCAGTATTTTCCTGGAAACTATCCAAGTTTTTCCACAGTTTTACCGCAATGGCATATTTCTAATCTGATTATAAATGCAAAAGATACTCCCAATTAACTTTATTCGTATTAAGTTATATGGAAAACATAACTTTCCAATTTAATTGAATAGGGTTCTTCCAGGCCTGGAAAACCTGAAGAAGTCAGGGAACTTGAAAATGTCTGGAAAAGTCTGCAGGGAAGAATGACTTTGAAAAAAAAGTCAGGGAAATTCAATGTATTCGTGTTGTCACGATCCAAAATTAATGTTTCCACGTGGTTAGTTCTCAGGGCCCCATTTGCAGAATTTTTCCAGTACAAATTTGCCAAATTCGGAGGACATTAAATTTATTCAATTTCCAACTTTTTCGGTTTTCCGCGAACATATTACAAACATTTGGCCAATTAATCCGAGGACCAATTCCGAGGATACATTCGCAAAATTTTCTACGTTTTCCGAATACAAACTTAATGCCACATTTTCAACAGTTATCAGGCAAATTTTCGACATTTTCAAACTTTTCGTAATATAATTTATCATTAGTGAATTTTGCGAAATATTGATTATTGTCCTATGTCGATTTTGCAAAATTGTGGATAATATTGGCATACGTGTATGTCAATTTTCATTTTGTCACTGGTCAGGAAAATTTGTTTTAAAAACCTGGAAAAAGTCGTGGAAGACTGGGGGATTAACAGTGGGGTTTCCCCACTGCAGAAAAGGGGACAATTAGTTTCGAAATAAGCAGCGCAATATGCTGTGGTGCCCTTGGCAATTGGACTTTAAAGATATCGCGGGATCATGTCAAGAAAGGAAAATTGAGATAAGATTTCAACAGGATTCTGCGAGTGACTCATAGTGGTTTACACATTGAATTAATAAAATCGTTAATGACTTCTTGACCCAGACATGATCATGTTAAGGAAATGATAGGGAGGAGTAGGCCTACAGGCTTTGTAGACTAAATAGTAACCAACCTTGTATCCACCCCAAAAGTAACTGGTGCAAATTACAATCAGAATATCGCATGCAGGAAGCAGAAAAATGCTTTTGAAGGGCAATAATGAGGTATTTGACCTTAAAATGTTTTGGAAAAAGTTCGTCAGAGCTTTTTAGTTTCTTAGTAAATTGGATTTACACATAATTTAATAATGTTGCGAAGTGCAGTAGTTGGCACATGTTCCCGAAAATAATTGTTAGATGATGTTATTCACACGATGTCTCAAGTCAGGGAACTTTAAAATGTCTGGAAAGTCAAAGAAACTAAGTCAGGGAAATTCAGCGTATTAATGTTGTCACAATCCACGTGGTTAGCTCAGGCATTTGCAAACTTTTTAAAATTTCCCCAGTACAAATTTTCACCAATTTCAGAGGATAAATTTGCTACATTTCAACAGTTTCTGATGACAAATTTGCAAAAATTGTACACGTTTTCAGAGTAGGCATACAGATTGGCAAAATTTTACACGTTTTCGGAGTACAGATTTGCAAAATTGTACACGTTTTCCGAATTTGCGAAATTTTCAAACTCTTCGTAATATACATGTAAATAAGCAAGATTTCCAACATTTTTCCGAGCACAAAATATTCGAATATTTTTGAGGACATGTACATTTGCATAATTTCCAATCTTTTCCGAGGACAAATTTTCAAAACAACATTTTACGCAGACAAATTTCAAAATTTTTTCAAGCTAATTTTGTAAAAAAAAAATTCCAAATTATGATTAGTAAATTTTGCAAAATATTTAATATTTTCCTGTCTATTTTGAAAAATCGTGGATAACATTGGCATAGGCCTATGTCAATTTCAACATTGTCTCGCTCAAAGGAATTTGCTTAAAAACATGGCAAAGTCAGGAATGTTGTCAGGAATGTTCTCGCAGATTTGAAAATTGTTAGACAATTTATTTATGGGTTTAGGGTTCGTATATTGTAATGACGCAAATAGGATTAATAAGGTTCATCCTATTTCTTATGAAAATGATGATCAATGTAGGTTTGCGCAACCCATCAGATAATATTACTGAAAAAATGTTTGGAATCTATTATCTCATTAAGATACGCAAACCGAAAAGTTTTTGACCATAATGACCGCTATTCATTGATTGGACGCTGACATTTCCTCAGTTCACCGAACTTATGTTTTCGGAGAATTCTCAACCACGGTCTACGTGACACCTCCTCTTCCTCCTTTGAAAATCAGGCCTTGAAATGTGCATTATATCAGTCAAGTTTAGGATACAGTGTATCTACAACTCAATATCCGCAATGATAAAAATTACAATGCATACTTTCATTTTAAGAAAGGATGATAACTCACAAGATGTATTTCCCCCTTGAAACACGACTCGTCTAAGGCCCTTCACATTTATAAAATGTTACCTTCAATTTGTTTTTAAAAAAAAAAAAGAAACGCAGGAATTAAACAATTTAATGATTAAAAATCATAGTGGATTTTTGTTTTATGAAAATCGAAAACGGCAGATGAATTTTAATACAAAGAAGAAGAATCTTGAATCTTTACTTAAAAGTAAAGTATTACAATCCCTAATGTATAACAATCCACAGGGTTCATCAGACCTGAGCTTTCAGAGGATAAATAATCTAAATTTTCAACAGTTTCTGATTCAACTGTTTTCTAGTAGGCTACATATTTGCAAAATTTTCCCCAATTTCAGTGGATAAATTTCCAGCAGTTTTCGAGAACAAATTTGAAAAATGTTCAACTGTTTTCGAGTACAGATTTGTGAAATTTTCAACAGTTTGCCGAGAACAAATCAAAGAATACAAATTTGGAAAAAAAAGTTTTCAATCTAATTTTGTAAAATTTCTAATTACTCTTTGTTAATTTTGAAACATTTTCAAGATTGTTATTGAATATTGTCCCGTGTTGATTTTGAAAAATTGTGAATAACATTGGCCTATGTCAGTTTCGACATTGTCATTGGTCGGAGAAATTTGTTTAAAAACCTGGAAAAGTCAGGGAAGTTGAAAACGAAATTTCTGGGGAAACCCTAAGCCACGTAAGGTGATGTATTTCGCTATTGTGGCCGGTCCCAAATCCGGGTGAATGGTAAGGGTTTGGAGAAACTCAATAGTGAACTACCCCTTGAAACCTTTACCAGTCAACTTCATGGCTATCAAGCTCCAAAGATTTTCAGATATTATAGGAAATCTTGGAGGAAGTTGGCATACGAGGTTTCCGAGGGTCGGCCAAGACCAAACGGATGGTAATATTAGTAATAAATTTGCAATTTTTCATCATTCCGGATAGGAGGTTGTAGATAACTGTAACTACGGCTGCTAACTGAACTTGTTTATGCATTTGTAAGTATCCTAAGATCTATTTTTATACTGTTTATCAGATATTGGCAACAGCTGACTCCACCAGTTCTCTTTCCAGGACTGAGCGGTAATGGAAAATAAAATGTATAATCCGGACAACAACCCAGCTTTCAATCCTAATTACCAGGAAACGACGGCGTACCCTCAGGGACAAGGTTATCCTCAACCTACGGCGTACCCTCAAGGCCAAGGCTACCCTCAACCTACGGCCCAATCCTACCCTGGAGCTGCTGCGCCGGGTAAAGTTTCATTGAATTATTTGCATGGTAGTCAAATATTGATTTTATGACACGAATCATGTTTCGATCGATACAGGTTATCCAAATTACCCCGTAGCCAGCCAACCTTTGCAACAACCGACTTACTACGGTAACATGGGATATCCAAGCAATCCACCAGCTCAGGGCATGGTACCTCCACCGTACACGCCAAATGTTGGATATCAACCCGCCCCGTCGCAGCCACCACTCGGCGCTAACACCAACATCGAAGCCGGAAATTTCGGGGCTTCGTTTTCGGACAAAAACATTCGGCGGCTGTTTATCAGAAAGGTCCGGCGTTTAATTATTCCGTCATTTCAGTGGACAGCCACTGCTAGTTAACTGTAACAGGGTTCTCCCCAAAACCTGGACAACCTTCCAGACAAATGCACCGAACATCAGGGTACCAGCAGACCTGGAAAAGTTGGGGAAGAATGAATTATTTTGAAAAAGTCAGGGATATTCAACGTATTGATGTTGTCACTATCCAAAATCAATGCTTCTGCGTGATTAGCTAGGGGTCCATTTGCAAACTTTTTAAAGAAAAATTCAGTATAAATTTGCTAAATTTTCAGCAATTTCAGAGGACAAATTTGCAAAGGTTTGGCAATTTACGAAGACAAACTTGCAAAACTGTCGACGTTTATAGAGCACAAATTTGCGAAATTTTCCACGTTTTCGAAGCCCAAATTTGCCCAATTTTCAATTGTTTTCGAGTATAGATTCATAAAATTCTGAACAGTTTCAGAGGAGAATTTTTCATCGGATTCTGAGGACAAATTGGCAAAAATTTCAACATTTTCCGAATACAAATATGGTCAATTTTCTAAATCTTTTCATGCCAAATTTTTCAAAATATCGATACAAAACACAATTTTCAAAATCGTGGATAACATTGGCGTATGTCAATGTTGTCGTTGATCATGGAAATTTGTTTAAAAATCTGGAAAAGTCAGGGATGTTGAATATGAAATGTCCGGGGGAACCTTGTGTAATGCTTTCGCGGTATTTAACCAGTCTGTTATTCGTTTAAATAGGTCTATCTTATTTTGCTGGTTCAACTACTGGTCACTTTTGGCGTGGTTGCTCTTTTCGTATTCGAGTGAGTTTTGCTCCATTAATTTGTTATCAATGTGCATTGTGGCTTTACTGACCGGACATGTTCTTTTACAGGAAAAATGTCAAACTGTTTGTTCAGAGGAATATGGGGATCTATATTGCATCCTAGTAAGAATTCTTTAGTTTCCACGAAACCAAAACTTTTACACGTCGTATTAAATGTGAGTTATTTTTAGTGTCGTGTTCCTGGTCACCTACATCGTCCTCATCTGCTGCAAGTCCGTCCGGTAAGTGTTCTCACACAAGGTGAAATACGAGGGATGTTCATCAAGTTTCCGCAATCATTTTTTTTTCTTTAAAAAACGGATGCATGAATTTTATTGAAATTTGTGGAAAAATTCTACCATCATTCCCAACATATTTCAACATTAAAAGATACGTTTCGATAATTGCACTCGCTTAAAATCGGTGCGAAAAGATGGAGTCCGAGGAGATAGTGGCTCAGCTGCGTTTTTAACATTTAGAGGCTTTTAGGAGCAGACATGTGGGACACGTTTACATGTAAGGTCCGAGTAATGTCCGAACGTTCGGTCTAGGAGTGGATTGGTCAGTTGAGAAATGTGAAATATGGCAAGAGAAGTGGATGTTGAGTGACTTGAACAAATGTCCAAGACTTAAACGTTTGTTGAGTGAGACACTCTCGTTACCAAAAATGCACCAAACAAAATGAACATTTTTTTCAAGTAATGGATGACGTTTCGGAAACTTAAAGAATACCCCTGGTAATATTTCTCGTCAGATAACCAATTTTCTTACACGCTCATCTTTTTAGACGGCGCTTTCCCGGAAATGTCATCATGCTGGGTGTATTTGTAAGTTTTGTGGCAAACTGCTAGTATCGAGCAGAAAATTTAGTTTCACGATTTACCTAATTTAATTTGTTACTTACGAGTTATCTTATTTTTTCGTCGCAGACCTTGGCTCTGTCCTACATGACCGGTACCATTTCTTCAATGTATGACACAAACGGTAAGTCCGTCCCTTCAGTAATAAAAAAAATCTCTGGCCGCATCTAAAGTTGAAAAATGAATCGGAAATTTTTCTTTCTTTTACGCGCCAAACAGTGGTCCTTCTAGCAGCCGGCATTT
The DNA here is from genome assembly GCA_034697705.1 of Ommatoiulus sabulosus. Classification (NCBI taxonomy): domain Eukaryota; kingdom Metazoa; phylum Arthropoda; class Diplopoda; order Julida; family Julidae; genus Ommatoiulus; species Ommatoiulus sabulosus. The sequence continues at coordinate 4,193 of JAQGAO010001877.1, read as the reverse complement.
GCGCTGGAGTTTGCCTCGGAATTTCGCTGCTTTCTATGTGGACGAAGGTATTGTTTAAATGCGCGACTCACCTTTTTTCGGTCAGCCGAGACCCGATCGCGAGAGGAATCAGCCCGAGTAACGACGGTTAATCTAATTTTAGTTCGATTTCACTGGATGTGGAGGATTCCTTTGCGTCATTTCCTTGGTGGTGTTTTTCTTTGGAATCGCTTGCATTTTCACCTACAACTACATCATGTAAGTTCATTTTTATTCGTTGTAATAATTTTGCAGTCCTGCGCTTTTAAATAAAAGTAAATATTTTTTTACTTGTGTTTCAATGAAAGGCTTGAATGATGGCCAAATTATTGGTAACATTACTTGAGCGAAGTGTGGCTACCAAAAAAAAAAAAATTCTAGGGTTTGTACATATTTAATGCTTTTATTTTTGATTCTTTACAGGAACACTATCTATGCTGCGTTATTTGGACTACTTATGATGATGGTAAGTGCAATTTAACAGGAAGTAATTCACAAGGTTCCCCCTGACCTGGAAAATTCAGGGGAAAATACTTTATTTTGAAAACGTTAGGGAATTTTATAGTATTAATGTTGTCACCATCTAAAATTAATGCTTCCACGTGGTTAGCTAAGTGACCATTGGCAAACTTTTGAAAATTTCCCAGTTCACATTTGAAAAACTTTCCACATTTTCTGAAGACAAATTATCTTTTGTAAATTTTGCAATATATTGCAAAATCGTGGATAACATTGGTATATGTCAATTTTGACCATGTCTTGGTTAGGCAAATGTCAATGAAGTTGAATATCAAATTTCTGGGGGGAGAACCCTAGTGGAGTCCTGTACCTGCAGCTTTACAATATTGAAATTTTACCAGTTTTGCTAACATTTTATACTTTCCTTGAAATTGAAATGCATTTTTAAACCAGATTCATTTTTTTTTTTCAATTTTATTTCACAGTTTTTGGCTTACGACACTCAAATGATCATGGGAGGCCGCCGACACGAAGCCAGCCCGGAAGAATACATTTTCGCCTCCCTTTGCTTGTATCTAGATATCATTTATATATTCATCATATTCTTGAGTCTTTTCGGTGGCAAGAGCAACTAAAGATTGCCGGAGTATTTTTAGAACGGTCAGCATTTCTCTTATCCTAAGTCAGTGATAAGAGCAACGTGTCTCAATTTTCATTATTATTTTTAAATCCGACGATAAGTAACACGTTCTTATAGTGCTGATTATTCCTATTTGTAATACCTTGGGATGTTGCCGACCGAGTATTTTTCTTATACTAGTGTTGGTTGGGAAAAACCACGCTCGCTTGGCCAGTGAAGCGATTGTAGCATTTTAACTCTATGGCGATATTAGAATACTGACTGTATTACTAATGTGATATAACTGCGTTGGAAATAAAATATCTGAAACATGCGCTCAAATTTTGCTCTAAAAACAAATTAAGCGAGCGAGCTTGTCCCACTTTTCATTATTTGAAACTAGATTTAAACGAGGCATGAGAGATGTTGCAAAAATAGGAACAAAGTATAACTACTTGTATTTTTGGACTATTTAAATGTCCATTCAGAATACGTACATTCCAAGATATTTTGTGCCAGTGAGCAAGATGTACAATTGCAAAAACAATCTGCAGTCTTTATTTCGGCACACTACGTACCGTTGTCTAGCATGTAACCTCCGTGAGAGCTGCATGGTCAAGCTTGGAGCATGAGTGTGTGCTACCATCAAATTATTTGGGATGATCTAACAGACCCTCGCTTATGTACTGTCCATTTTGAGTAGTTTTAGATTTTAAAAGGGTGGTAAACCATAATATACTATTTATGCTAGTAATTGCGAAAGCAACTTCTGGTCTAAATAATACTTGCAAACTCGTCTCCAAATGTAGATTTCTCATCCACTTTCCCCTCAGGATTGGAAGGTCTGGAAAAGTCAGGGAACAATGACTTATTTTGAAAAAGTCAGGGAAATTCAATGTATTAATGTTAACACAATTCAAAATTAATGTTTGCTTGTGGTTAGCTCAGTGTGCATTTGCAAATGTTCTGAGGAGAAATTTGCAAAATGTTCAAACTTTTCGTAATACAAAATTTCAAGAATTCCAACCTTTTCCAGCACAAATTTTCAAGTAAAGATTTGTAAAATTATCATGTTTTTGAGGACAAATTTGCAAACAATTTTCATGCTAATTTTGTAATTTTTTCAACATTGTGGATAACACTGGCATATGTTAATTTTGGCATTGTCATTGGTGAGGGAAATTGGTTTAAAAAAACCTGGAAAAGTCAGAGAAGTTCAAAATTAAATTTCGGGGAGGAGGGAACCCTGACTTTTTTATAACCACGAAAACCAAAGTGAAGATAGTCGAACCGATCGGGTTTCGAAACTGGGTCTACCAAACGTGAGACGTGCCATTAAATGTTTTATTTTTATCAATATTATTTATATTTTTAAAATTAAGAGAAATGTATCAAATATTGAAGCAGGGGAGGAAAAGTGGATGGCAGAAATATATGTCGGAGAAAAAAAAATAGCATTACGGGTACTGGGTTTAGCTCCGTCTTAAGAATCCGATAACACGCGAAGCATATTGGTATAGTCGCAATTTGTGCCTCCTTTTTATCAGTGACATTGTTCTAAAATGTAATTTAGATTCAATTTCGTTTCAATTATTTATAATTAGGTTCGAACGTGTGCGTACCGTATGCAAATCCTATTTACCCATTAGATATATTTTATCAGTATGACGTTCTCGTAAAAATTATTATCGTTTTTAAATGTGACACTTACTTTTAAGATAAAGGGAATGCTTCAAAAAATGTAATATACGAATGTCTCCTTCATCACGATTATACACATATAACTATTTTTCGATAGATTCCGTGCGGAACTTTGCAAAACCGTTGTAATCGCTCACTTCGTGTATTTAGCTGTTGTCCATGGTCTCGCTATTCAAACCTGTGCTAGGTTGAGAGGTTCAACTAAATTAAAAAGTAAGCGTTTGGCTTCTGCAGAAAACATCGTTCCAAACTTGCCAAAGGATTGGGGAGAGCTACTCAAAACGAGCTCTCCGGCACTCCTGCTTATACATTAAAATTTCTAGTTTCCATTCGCCTTTCGAATGGCAACTGTCATTATAGAATATCTTATATTCTCCATTTATATAAATGTCATTGCTCTGATGTAAACTTGAGAAATAAAATAATATCACTATTATACATAATTTCACCGGTGTTGTTAACATTTATCGTTACCCTTACACAAAAAATCGTTGGACAAAATTTATGATATTCTTTATGCAGGGTTCCCCCAGACCTGGAAAATATGAAAGAGTCAGAACTTGAGAATGTCTGGAAAAATCAGGAAAGAGTGATTTATTTTGAATAAGTCAGGGAAATTTAACGCATTGATGTTATCACGATCCAAAAGTAATGCTTCTACTGTACGTGGTTTACTCAGCGCCCATCTGTACAATTTTCAAGATTCCAGATTTTCAAAATTTTCTCATGCTAATTTTGTAAAATATTCAAAATTGTTCAAAATTATTAAATTTTGCATAATATTTGAATATTTTCCTGCGTCGATTTTGCAACAACGTGCATAACATTGGCCCATGTCAATTTCGACATTGTCTAGGTCACGGAAATTTCATTAAAAACCTGGAAAAGTTAGGGAAGTTGAATATGAAATTTCTGGGGAACCCTGTTATAGTATGTAATATATTAAGAGATGTCCCTGAATAGCCACTTGATTGCACGAACTTAATTCAGCTCTGTGGGATTAAATTGAAGATTGTGGAATGACAGAGCTACCGTACCTTGAATTAAATATGGCGATTAGAAATTTCACATTTTAAAAATTCTCTCAGGTAAATTTTATACTAGTATGTTTAAATTGCTATATATTGCTGTTCATCGATGGTTTCAATGCTAAGTGCCCTTTTGCGAGCACGAAACCTCAAACAGATTTAAAATCAGACCATAATCAAAAACGTTATGAGGAAAAGAAAAATATGTGCCGCCTCTAGAAAGGGTTTATCAGGGGTTAGTTAGTTTAGTTTAGTTTAGAAGTAATCATCGCGCCGAGGCCTTATGATGATTTACGGTAGCAGTAACCAAAGAGGTTCAACCCAGCCCATAACCTAAGATCACGTAAACCAAAGTTATGGGTTAGAGT
>JAQGAO010001876.1:0-22077 GCA_034697705.1 Ommatoiulus sabulosus | reverse complement strand
CATTCTTGAGTTGAAAGATTGTTTATTTTACTTTTTTCTGATAATCCGACCTTTTTTGCGTTCCGACCATACCCCCATGCAGTCCCAAAGGTGACGGTTAGAGGGGTTCTACTGTACTGTACATGTGACAAATTAAAGTAATTCTACCCAACAAAGTCTTTTTTAAAGAATCTTAAGTTTTAATCTTTGTCATCAATCCTATTTTTCCGAAATCCTCTATCCTTCGGTTAGTTTACTGCTATAATACTTGTACATGCATTTTGAATCCAAAAACGTATTTTATGTCATGAGAACAGAGGTCAAGGGTAATACGTGTACAGAACCTGACCAAACTCACATCAGTCCACCTAAGCTAACCATTGGAGTTGGCAACATCTGAAGGAGATGGCGCCACGTGCCAAACAGTAGCCCAGCCCAAGAACTCGCAGAATCAGCAGGGAACCATGCCTGGAAATCTCGTTCATTTGCATAATCCGGACATGCTTCGACGTCGCAATGTTCCATAAACTGCATGCGCTTAGTGCCCAGCAAGACCGCCGTTGGCAGCTAGGAGGCGCTGCTTCCCGCCCATCCCCCTTTTTGCCACCCGAATCCCATTACACGAAGCGACAACACATTTCTCTGAAAGGAACCGACATTCCGGGAGGGAAACATTTGAATAAATACGCATTACAGACGTATAAATCGCGGGCCTTTCACATGCAGGGGCATAAAAACACGCAGCCCCCGATGATAGATACGCCATAATGGGATTCCGCGCCGTTCAATCGATGGAATTCAATGTTCCAGAAACGCAAATTGCACAGCGCTTCAGCAAAACCTTCAAAAGTTCGACGACGAATTCGAAGCTGCCCAAGAGAACTAACTAGCTTGGTATCAGTCTGACCCACGAAACTGGGTGTAGTCAGCGGGGTAACGAGCGCCATTAAGAGGGTATACGAAATACAGGGTTCCCCTACAAATTTTATTTTTAACTTCCCTGAATTTCCCCTGACCTTTCCAGGTTTAAAAAAAAATTTCCTTACCAATGACAATGTCAAAAATTGACATATTTTGCAAAATCGGCACGGGAAAATATTTTTGCAACATTTACTAATGACAATTTTGAAAATTAACATAGAAAAAATTGAAAAAAAAATCCATGAAAACATTTTGAAAATTTGACAATTTTGTATTCGGAAAATGCAGGAAGTTTTGCAAATTTGTACTCACAAAAAACGTGTAAAATTTGACAAATTTGTACTAGAAAAACGTGACAAATTTTGAAAATTTGTACTTGAAAAACATGTAAAATTTGGCAAATTTATACTCCAAAAACGTGGAAAATTTGGCAAATTTATACTCGAAAAACGTTGCAAATTTTTCGAATTTCTACTCGGAAAATAAGGCCTTGAGCTAACCATGTTGAGCAACAACATGACTACGTTCAATTTCCCTGACTTTTTCAAAATAAGCCATTCTTCCCTGACTTTTCCAGGTTCTCCAGGTGTGGGGGGTACCCTGATATAAGTAGGAATCGTGAATTTCATATTTTAAAATTTTCCACCTGCTAATTTCAAATGAATTAAAAACATATCCGTCGCAGATGTCCATCTCTAGATGGCGCTCTATTAATCCAAAACTAACGCGTGGAAAATTTAAAAATGTGAAATTCACAACTCTCTGTAGTTATTACCTTCGTTAAACATCTAGAGGCAATGAAGCATCTTAAGAAAAGTGCAAAACCTGCAAAATTATAACAATTCCTGATCTTTACCCGCTAATTGGAGCTATAGGTAGATATCCGCATGGCACATAACGCGCGTTGGATGACGCTCAGATCCCAAGCACCCATCTTATATCTTGCGCATTTTCTATGGAGTAAATTTCGGAGTTGCACACACATATATTTATACTGTAAGTGGAAAACAGCGCCAACTGTGGCATGATAAGGACGTACATGTATGACAAGATCATGATAGACATTTGTATGAACATAAATTTAACATTATGAACAAAAAATATTCGTAATTATAATTGGGAAGAACGGGTGGTCTAGAAAGCCAATGGATGAGAAATAAATACTGTATAAGAAATAAAATTAATAAAAACATAAAATATTTCATATTCGCAATATTAAAGCTTCAGATTGAAACTGACGTTAGGCATGGGCTGAAATGACATATCTATAAAGAAGAACATATTTACATTTTTCAACCATATAGAATTTAAATATTTAGTAAGATTGCATAAATAATGCATCCGAATTTAAAATGAAAAACAATTTTGTATTCATGCATTATGTATTAGGAAAGTTTCCAGTATATATTTAAAACTTAAACAGGAAGTAAATAAAATTCATGGGCAAGCAATGAAATTAAAATGCCAGCTTGAACAAATTAATTTTTTTGCAATTTTATATACCTTCCGATAGTAAAATCTTTCATAAAGTCTTATAATTACAATAACGAAATATACTTAAAAACTTGAATGCCGTTTAAAGGTAGCCTATACTGCATGTATGCACATTGAAGTGGAAAAAGGTTATTGAGAACTGCTGTATACGAAGCTGTGATGTATTGTGACATCACAGATCACAATTTTTAAACTGAAATTCCAATTTGAGGACAATCCAAAAAACAACAGTGCAAATAAGCAATAATCAAATGCAGAGGAATTCCAACAAATCCCAGAAGGTTTCAAATATTGAGAATAAATAAAAACACTTTCGTGCAAAGAAGCAAGTTTCCAGCACACACATCAAGAATTAAAGCATCACCAGCAATTTTTTCTCGCTTTGAAACAAGTTAGATTGGAAACCGTCTTTTTGAAATACATGTATATATAGAACGATAGTTTTTTGAAGAGGTATTTTTAGAAAAAAATGACCATTTGAAATTCTGTTGACCAACCTTGATAACGAAAATCCTGAACGAAAATCAATGTATGTTCGCAGGCCAGTAAAGGGTGGATATTGGAACATCCATCAGCGCCAAATCGTTCTAAATGAGCTGTCAAGCGACCCGCTGAAAGTATGGATGGCGGCCTGGTGTGTGCAGAAACTTGTTTTCAGAAATCGATAAGTTTCACTGATTGGAACAGGGAAACTTCGCTATATCCAGTGATATATAACGATAAGGCAAACTTTCGTCAACCTATGAAATGCTAAACAAAAAACTTGGTAGTGTCCATGGAATAAAACAAGAAACTCTCAAATCCTGCAGAAACAAAACATTGATGAAGCTAACTTAACCACGGCAATATCAAAAACATGGAAGGACTTCGAAATTTCAAGTAACGAAGAACGGCGTTATGTGACGTTACATGGTTGCAAATACATGTAACTCCAATCATTGTAGATTCTAGTAAATACCCATCACGTTATCCATGCGACAAGTGTTGATCGTTATGAATTCAAAGAACTAACCTATATATACAGTATATAAAGAAGAGATGTATGTGGGTATGTGGGTGTGTATGTGGGAGGTTAATCCGATTAACCGATTATGTCCGATTAATCTTTAACAAAATGTTCGATTAATCTATAAAAAATGTCTGATTAAATCTTCAAAAAAATGTCCAATAAAATCTTCAACAAAATGTCAAATTCACAAAAGACGATTACTATTGACGATTTCTAACGTCCGATTAAAATTAAATTATCAAAAAAATGTCCGATTAAATCTTCAAAAAAATGTCCGGTTAAATGTCCTGAAAATGTACGATTAAATCATCAATATAATGTCCGATTAAATCTTCAATATAATGTCCGATTAATTTTTTTTACATTGTATAAACCTTACAAACATTTTTTTGAAGATTTAGTCGGACATTTTCAGGTCATTTAATCGGACATTTTCGGACATTACATTTTTTTACGTGATAACGCAAAACGCGTACAAAATATAGTTTTTTACGGCATGTTTTCTGATTCGTTCATTAGGCCATCTTTGTCGCTTTCCCTCGATCGCTTCGTTCTATCGGTAAGTACAGTCCGGGCAAACCGACTTCTACATTATAGATTCGAGTACTACCCACGACGTTATATACAAGGATCCAAACAACTCAAAAACTTATGAAGTTAACTCGTGGTTACTATGCCAAACCAAGCAACGTATACCCGAACATTATTATAAGGACTGCATATTCATGCAAGGCCTACCAGAATTCTCCTCGAAATCAACCAGATGTGGATCGAAGGGCACAGTGGCGAGATCCCACTCCTCAACTTCTTCGCAGATGGCCGGAAGTGGTCCATGTTCAAAGTTTACATCCATTGCCTGCATGGTTGGGTTTATGGATGCGAGCGATTACTAGCCTAATAGGCGTCTGTAACTAAATTGAACGTTTCCTGAGTTGACTGAGTTTGACCATCACGAAAGTCTGATATTTCGTCGACACACCCGCATGTCGCCGGCAAACAGTGGCGGTAATGTGACCAAAAACTTGGACTTAGGCTTAACTCCTCTTGTCACTATTCGGACGACTTTACATATGCAAAAATTTACTTTTAAAGTCGCGAAACTACGCCCACGCGAGCGCCGGATCATCGAGGAGCTGGGCACGGATTATCGCGAAGTGTTAATATATCGGCTTAACGATTTAATCTCCTTTAATTACGCAAATAAGCATAGTATAATACTGACGCACGTCTTCACGTTGCACCAAAGGGGACGGTGAGATATGGATATTATCGTTTCAGTAGACTATAGTTGTAATCGATGTGTATCGATATGTCAACAGCAGCTCAACGGCGATCGTTCCGAACCTTGAAAAAAACGTAATAGCTATAGTGTGTTCCGAAAAGCACAATAGCTCGGTTAATTACATGTGAACGACTGGCGTTCTAAAACTCTCTAAGAATTAATGGTGCTCCTGGTAACGTACCAACAATCTATAATTTGATTTCGCACTAATGACGCTCCAAAAACAATTACAGTATAATCCAAACGGAATAAATGTTCCAAAATCTAAAAGTGGTACTCATGCAAAGACCGCGACGGGTTAAACATTCTGTAGGTATGAATTATTAAGGCTGGTTGTATCACTGATATTCCAAACATTCAAAAGGGGCAAGTCTCGACGCTCGACGTTACAAAGATGTGAAGATGGTGCTCGTATACAATATACTATCGTTCAAATCCCCGCGAGGATCTATAGACGATCAGTCATATAAAAATAGTGTTTTCGTAAATACTCTTTCCAAAAACATTGGTACGATGTTAGGCAATGCAACATTTTCCACGAGTCCCATTCAGCATTCCAATATTATTAGCAGATTGTCAGTATGCCATCCAACAATGGCGTCACAGCATCTGACCAATTAACATTCTAATAAAGCGGATTTCTAACGCTCTCGTCAATATAGATATCGTTATATTGTTGCGCATATTATATTTGTTAGCGCATATCACTCACAAATAATCCGCATATCCCAAGGTCCAAAATGAACAACACTATATAATATCGCTTCGTTCGAAAATCACTGGTCATTCCTGTGATGGCTGCAACACTCAACAGACCGGATGTACCGTGCGGTTCCAAAATCAGCAATGCATGAGCATTGAGCAGTGTTCCAAAGTATCCTCAAATCTCATTTCAACTAGTCGTTCCATGCAGGTTTCCAATCTCACTTCCACTCAACGTTCTAAAAAGCATCGATCATTGACGTTCCACAACAGGTTCGGAAGATTGCAACCACCGACTGGAACGTTCGTTCAATTCGCTGTTTGTATTCTTGGCCGCCCCTTCGTAGGCCAGCCGTGTCGATGACGTCACGCTCAAGCAATGCGCCCACGCAACAAGCCTTCACCTTCGGTAACTAACTCATCTAACAAAGAAGGAAACTAAAAAAATCATTTACTGGCACATGCTTAAGCTAGAATTTTAAATGGGCCAACTGCCCACAGTTCTGTTTCGCTTCCGACATTTGACCCCCGTGCGCGAAAGCATTTTTTTTCCCTGAGAATTCGGACCACTTTTGCGTGGCTACGCAAACGCCCCCTAGCAACACCCTTCTCCTGGATCAGGTTACTCCCATAAAAATGCCAGATTTGTTTACCAAACTTGAGCCTAGAAACCTCTCCCTCAACTTCTCCTGGCAACATTGTGATCGCCCCCTAAACTAATTTGCAAAGAACCCAATTTAATCACAAAGTGCCCAAACCAAACGGACCTCATCAATGTTCTCATTATACATGTACTTGGAAATAATCAATTTCTCCTCCTAAGCCATATCAATGCAATAATTCAATTTCCCATTTCTCGTCTTGTTTTGGCAAACCAGGGCTACTTACAAACAAATGAACGATATTCAGGCCAAATAAGGTGAGATGCATCTTAAAATCAATAGTGGAACTAAAAGTGTTTAGAAATCGTACTTTAGCAGTCGTGAATCCAAGCGTGAAAAAGGAGTGCATTAATTTGTTAAAAAAAATAACCGATATAATCTTGAGTGACTTTTTAAACCAATTAGCCATGTTCATTTTGCACCCTTGAATTTACGACTGCCAATGTACGATTCGTAAAGCATTTGTATGATTACCCCTTCTGCCATGCAATGAAAAAGAGTCCTACAAAAGAACACTAGATTCCCAAAGTGGACAATATTGCCCACGTGGGAGTAATCGGCAACTCGAAGGGGGTAGTAGGGGATTGAGATAGTGGGCAGTAGGTGGCAAGCTGGCGCAAGGCTGCTAGGGGATGGGGGCAAAGAATACAAATTAACATTCTCACGCATAAAGATTGATAGTTGCGTGCGATTAAATTTCTGATGATAAAATAAATGCTTAAATTTTAACAGTTTGCAGTTATTCAAATTTAAATTTCAACATTAAAGGGGACAGTAGTCCAAAAACGTTTGGGAAACGTTGCAGTATATACCTATACAGGGGTGAGTGGTTATCAAGTGGACTACCAACAAAAATTATATCTTTGAAACTAAAATAAATAGGTTGATAATTCCTTCATATCTCTTTATAAATCAACTATGGGCTATTCGAAAATAATATTGTCCATGTCCTTAAACAAAACGTCAAGGTCCTCCACGCCCCCACATCGGACAACTTTGCTAATACAGTATGTCAAAAACCGTTGGAGATGAAGCTCTAGTGCCAATTAGAAAGTTTCAGGGCATGGTCGAATTAGTCAAATAAAGGTGGTTTTATGTTTTCATGACGTATACAGACAACGTAAATTTTTTTTAAAGAAATTGGCGCATACACACAATTGCCCATATGTTTTTTACATGATGGCTTAAAAGAAACAAAAAATACACATGTAGGAGACTTTCGAAAGTAACTTTTAAAAACAATAACGTATACTGTAAATTGAAAACAATCCATTTTCAAGATTTAATTGCGTTAACGTTTAATATGCATGTACAGTATATTTTTAATAATATGCATTTGTTTAATTATAATAGAATTTACTGTCCCGTATATAATTTTGCATGAGTAAACAATTAACAAAGCTTTGCAAGAGCTTGCAAGCTTAATGTTCAATCCATTCTTGAAATGAGGGAAGGGTGAGTTAACGTTAATTTATGAATGCGCTTTATTCGAAAGTATGATTTCTTTCTATATACCGGCAATTACTTCATATGTTTTCCAGGCATTTCCTATTTAATTGTTTACCCTGCAGTCAGTACATAGTATACCATGAAGTATACAAACTATTTCGTTTATTCAGTCGAAAATTTAGTAATTTCACAAGTTATACAATTTTTCTGTGCATTTTTCGAAGAAGGTGGAAAAGGTTGTATTCATGCAGTATAGAAGCAAACATTTCCATACAACAACTACCGCATATAGTAGGTTTCTTAACCTTTTCATCATCATGGACCACTTGCAATATTTAAACAATCTGACGGACCCCTTACAAACTTAAGTGTAGGGCAGGTTTTTTATATTATTATTTATTGTTATTATTTTTAACGTCTTCGTGGACCCCCAGTACCTAATCCATGGACCCCTAAGGGGTCCATATGCCATATACTGTACATGTATACCTTAGTCAAAGCGTAATTCCATCGATTTTAACGGTAGAGCTCGAGGCAGGGAGCTGCGCCAAGGGAAGTTCATTAATTATTTTTAATGACAGCCTCATTCAAGTTTTGATAGATAAGAAATATGTCTAATTGGGGTGCTCGAGTTCCCAGTTGTGTCAATCCGGGATAATTAATCGCGAGCAGAGATTAATTTGTATCGAAATAGGAATTAGGGGGGATGGAGGGTACAATTAGAGATCAGGGTTGGATACGATTATACTGAAGATTTGCAATGCCTCGAGGGGCCATCGAATTAATCTAAAAATCCGGTGCTTGCAAATCACGCCAAACGCTAGGATTAATGAGAAATCCCCGGTGAATAATGGAAAGAATAAAAAGCTCAGGAGTATAACGGTCATTATTTCAGAAACCACTTGAGTGATAAAGTAAACGAGACCTTTATCGTCATTTCAAGCTCAGTCCAACAGGAAATAGAAAAAGAAACGTAAGATTCGAAAAATCTCCACTGAGCTTGCAAGCAGGCCTGCACGATTGTCGACAACTTCTTCAGATCGACAGAAAGATGAAGTAAGCGAGATTTGCTTAATTTATTCGGTTCACGTTTAGTCTAAAGGAAAATGTCCACCATGAGACGTATAGATCCATGCACAGAATGCAAAATCACAGATACAAATATATTTCAGAAACTGCTTGAGTAAGTGGGGCGTGTCCTGGCGTGGTTTGAAGATTATCCCCTTGTGTATGTTTATGCTGTAACTACTTTTTCTTAATGCACAACAGTTAAATGTCGACGTTTTTCAGTTATGTGACATTGTGAAATTGACACTGTAATGTCTTGCATATGGGATTTGCACTGTATGTGGGTTACATACTGCATATACTATATAAGCTATATATACTATATCCATTAATCTCATATATAGGCATGCAGTTTGTATACCTTATTTACCAGTTATCTAAAAAATGTCTTAATATTGTGGCAAAAAAGATAATATCTATTTTTATACTATAGTCGATATTCCTAATTTGGGAAACCTGTAAATTTGCTTGACCGCTAACGACCCAACTGACCCACAAGAGCGGCCGCATAACTATCAATAAATACATGTACATTGTATATACATAATCGGACGACTAAAGGAGGTGAGTCCGGTGCCACGATGACCGCGTTGGCCACAGCACGCAACGCGGGTCATGCAAAATGTCAATTTGAACTGGTCAAGCATGTTTCCTCAGAATTGCCTCAAAAAACTTGAAATCTTGCAAATTCGGTGAGTTTAGGGGAATTCGTGTTATAGTCGATAGGTGAGGTCGTTTGGATTAGATCGTATCTGATCCTGATAATTTGAAATGCACAGCTTGCCGGTCCAACAGAATAACCATACCACTCAAAACAAAGAAAACAGGAACTGTATCTATCAAGTTCGAACTGAATTCAATTCTATAGCTTGTTCTGAACTAGCCTAACTGAATTACTACAGGTATATGAACATGGGCGAACATGAACTGATAAATACATGAGCGAAACTAACCCTTCATGAATTGTTGAGGAATTATTGAAGAACCTGAACTGTAAAGTCAAGAAACAATAACCTTTCAGTTTATTGGGTGAATTTTAATATTCATGCGAACCTGTAAACCCACAGTTTTATAAATTTACTGAATGCCCCCAGAAACTTCATTTTCCACTTCACTGACTTTTCCAGGTTTTAAAAATTTCCCTGACCAATGGTAATGTCAAAAATTTACACATTTTGGAAAACTTACTAATGGCAATTTTTAAAATTAAAATAGAAAAATATAAAAAAACATATAAGAAAAATATGTAAAGTAAAACCTGTTAGGAGTGACCACCAAAAAAAATGCTATATTGGTCACTGTACACAGGTGATCACTATACAAAGAATGCGTAAATACATTAAAATAATGAACTTGTACACTGTGCTTATACATGTAGACTGTAATAAATGTAGTAAAAAATCACAAAACCAAAAAGTACAGAATCATCATGTCCATGGGTTAAAGAAAGATGTAATGTGACTCATATGTTATCTGGTCACTTTATAAGGTACATTGACGATGTAAAAATTGCAAAAAAGACAACTCACACTGGTCACTGTACACAATAGACAGGTGGTCACTGTACAGAGAATTTTTATGCAGGAAATGTACACTAGAAAAAACAATACACTAAAAAATGGTCAACATAAACAGGGGGTCACCATTCAAAGGTGGTCACTTTTCAGGTTTTACTGTATATACAAAAAAATAGAAAATATAGTCAATTTCGACGATTATTTTTGAAAACAATGAAGTAGCAGACGACATCCAATCAAAAATGTCTTCTCAGGATTATAGAATGAAGATAAAAAGCTAGCAGAAATTCGTCACCTATATCGAGAGCAGTATGCGGCAAATCCAAGTGCGCATGCGCATCGCTTGCAGACGGCAGATTTCTGCCAATTGGGAATCGGGTATTAATGTACGAAACTTTGTTCCGACTTAGGAATGCTTTTCCGTTGATCCTTAGCAAATATTAAAACAAAATATGATAATTGTTCAAAATGAACTGTAGGAGGAAAATTATTTCGAACGTGATTCAGAACATTAAGCGTTGCTAGGTGAGAGTAATAAGTTTCGCAGTTGCATCATTCGGAACTTGGGACTCGTCCAAGAATGACGTCGGACGATTTTAACAGATTTTTGACCTCATAGTCAGTCGCCTGTTTAAATTACTGTCTCGCCTAGCCATGTTTGCTCTTGATCAGCTGATCAGATATGAAGAATTACCCGAGAAAAAAGATCCTGTGGCTGTAATCGAGTGGAGGTTTTCAGAAAACGACAGGGACGTTTTCGAGGAAATTCGGTAAATTAGCAACCGGGCCCAGGGGGAGTTTTTTGTGCAAATAATGGACCATGAAACATGACATGGCGGCTCTCGAGAAGGTCCATCGTACCTGGATTATAATCGAAGGTGTGCCCGACAGTGCTGCCGAATTAAAAATACCATCAACGGTAATTCTGGAGATCCGGGTCGGTCCAGATTTGAGTTTTTGGATTTGGATTGAAAATTGCATTTGGTAGCAGTGCAGTCTTTCTGATAATGGAAAACCCTGGGTTTTGGGTATAAAATGACATCTGGCAGCATTGCACTCTTTTTTATAATTGACGGTCCCCTGACATCACTTCAGGGAGACCTAGGATTTGGATTGGAAATGGCATCTTGTAGCATTGCAGTCTTTTTTATAAATTGATTGCTCGCAGACATCACTTCAGGAAGACCTGGATATGGGTTTAAAATGACATATGGTAGCACTGCAGTCATTTTATAATGGACGGCCCTCTGACATCCCTTCGGGGGACCTGGGATTTGGATAGGAAATGGCATCTGGTAGCATTAGTCTTTTTTGTAATGGACGGCCCTCTGACATTACTTCAGGGAGACCTGGGATTCGGATAGGAAATTGCATCTGGCAGCACCGCGTTTTTTTTTCTGATAATGGGTGACCCTCACCACATCAGTGGGCTAAATGCAGAAATAACATGGCCAGTCTAATTTAAGGATTGCTGCACATGTACATCCTTAAATATAAGGATATACATGTACATATCCTTTAATTAGGCTAGTAGTTTGTGAAAATAATACTTGGCCTGTCCCAGAATTTCGCCTTGCCCAACCTTAAATGTTTAAGAAATTGATTCTCAAAACCTAGAAAATTATTGCTCATTATATCGCTATGGGACGCCACAATCATTCCCCAAAAAAAAACGGATCGGTCATCATGACATGCTCCATTTCAACAACAACAACAACAACAAACAAAAAAACACCGATAAGATGATGCTCGAAAACGCTGGTGAAGTGAAACTGCGAATTGCTTTCTGCAGAAAACGCGTGGCAAGTTTGCTGAACTACTTCTTCAGGATTGTTTACCACGTCCTCTAGCACGCTCCGAGCTCAGCTGTTCGTGACGCGAGCTTCTTATTGCACCAGATGCGCCATTTGCCAGAAGTGCGACCATACCTGCCACTTCCGCCCGGCGTATACAATTTCTGCGGTCGCATTAAAAAATCCATAGCACTTCCCGTGGGGTCTGCGAATACAGTTTCCCATTCTAAGAATTTGACGTTGGAGTCCAGGGTCGAGCGCCCAACTATTAGTCAATGAGTCAAAAAAATGGCGCTTGGTGTAGATGGCACCGAGTGGGGGCATCGCGTGACTTGCAGCAAGGTTGTCGGTAGTACGATCCGGTAGACAACATGCTGTGCCATTGTTTTTATTTATTATTTTTGGCTTTTTAGTATTTCAAAAGATAATGCGAATGAACGAAAATTCCTTCTAAATAGTCAACCAAAACAAAAAGATGTTGCAAAGATGTTGCAAATTTGATATTTCCGTTCATGTGATGACCAACGATGACTCTGGACTGAATATTAGGAGTCCACTTGGTAAAGCAATAATGTGGCCATCATGATTCGTTCGATCAAGGTCGTTGGTTCGATCAACTTAGGTTAAAATCTGACTCCAGGTTAACCTTCGGGTTAAATGTTTGTGTTGCACCAATTACATGTACATGTTACTCCAAAATGGAGGACAAAAAAGGAACTAACTTTAACCAATGCTTCCAGATTGTGCATTCTGGGTTCCCACTGTCTGTGTGACCAGGTGGTGTAGCAACTTGCATGCACAATTCCCTAGATTCATCCGTAGTGTCCGCCATATTGTTTTTCCTAATAACCCGTTCGTTCCCATCCTCGTATTAATGTCCCAGTAATTACGGGAAAATTAACTTAATTGTGATGCTGGGGTCCATCATGACCCCACTGCTTAGCGCTATGCAATGAAGTGCCAAAATCCACGCTTTTTAGGGGTAATCAGACAGAAACTTTGCAGATCGCACTTTAGCAGTCATGAAGTCACCGTGGTCAAAATTGGCACGCCATAGTTGATTTCAAAATTCAACAGTTTATCGCCATTTTCGAAGCAATTAATGCCCTCCTTTTGCACATGTCACTTCGCGTCTACCAAAGTGCAATCTGTGGTAATCTGTTGTAAAAAAACGGCAATGTACATTGATTACTTTCTGATGACGAATTCGAGTATATTTGAATTCTGGAGCTAGCTTCTGGTAGATTAAAGCACAACTCTTGGTTCCTTGAGCGGTGTTTGATACAGAGCCATGCAATTCTGTCACCCGTTTACCTAACGCAAGCTGGAAGAACTGAATCCTCCCTCCCCATCAGGCGTTTTCCAAGTCTTCCTCTTAAATTTTTGTTTCCCAAGAGGTGTGAGTCCCTCTCTCTCCAGCGAAATGTCGAATCGATCGGCAGCAGTCTCGCCTCCGCAGCCGCCGTCTGCAATCCCAAACTCTTTGCTCAGCAACTTCTGAATCCATCTCCCATCTCTCGCATTGCCCCACATTCCCCCCATATAACCAGCAACCTGATTATCAGCTTTTCATCCGCAGACCCCTTTTTACCTTAAATTTTTGCAGACAAACGAGCTACACTTACAAATCTCTGGCAGTCTTCCCACACGCTCCTCCTCTCGCAGAACCGAAACATTTGCACGCCACCCACACGCAGATAGTCTGTTTAATTTAACTTTTTTTTCTCCCATTCGCATATACGAAAGGTACATTTAGGCCTGCCACAGTTTTTCTTTTTCGTATTATTTTTTTTTCCGGGACGGCTTCGACATAGATGGACTCCCCCGTGTTTCTATTTTCGGAGTTGGCGCCGAGGTGGCAAGTTTGCTTCATTCGGTGGATCGAAGTGTAGACCCCCACATTTTTCATTTTTAGACCTCATTCATTAATGTTTCACGCTTTTGTTTTTTCAGAGAGTTGCGAGATGGAAGTCTCAGTGAAAATGGCGTCCAAGACGGGAGCAACATCACCCTGCTGCCAATGGTGGAAACCGGACTGTTCGTAAGTTGAAAGAATACATTGAGATTTTCACACTTGGCCAATAAAATGTTAACAGATGGGTGGGGATTATTAAGAAAAACACGTCTTTAATGGTATTAGAAACAAATTCCGTAGATGTGTTTATCCCATTGAACAGCCAATGCCCATGATGAGGAATACATGAGCATCTTCAATGGTATATACACATTCCATGAATGTTTATCCTACTGAACAGCCAATGACCATGAGGAATACACGTGCATTTTCAATGATATAACAGATGTATTCCATGATGTGTTTATCCTCACTGAACAGCCACTGACCATAAGGAATCCATGAACTTCTTCAATGGTATACATACATTCCATGGATTTGTTTATCCCACTGAACAGCCAGTGACCAAGAGGAAAATTAAATTAAATTAAGTTAACACATACAGTATACATATATTCCACGAATGAGTTTATCCCCACGGAACAGCCAATGACCACAAAGAATCCTGAACATCTTCAATGGTATACACACATTCCATCAATGTTTTCCCCACTAAACAGCCAGTGCCCAACAGGAATACATGTGCATTTCCAATGATCTAACACAGACAGTACATGTATTCCACGAATATGTTTATCCCCACTGAACAGCCAATGACGGTACGGAATACTTAAAATTTTCCATTGTATGCACAGAAGTTCATGGATGTGTATATTCGCAACTGAACAGCCAATGGCCATGAGAATGCATGGGAGCAAATATAAGAAATATAGAATCTTGACAGATGGAGGCCATAAATTTGTCTGGAACCCTTGTTTCCAGTTTCTGACATGAATAACGAACGATTCCCCAGAACGGAGATTATTCCATGGGCTTGGTTCACTTTTATCATTTCGCCATGTGTGCGCGTACCAGTGTTGCCAAGGTTTGAACGCCATGCAAATCGTAGCCACTATCTTCAAAGCACAATGGGACCATCTCTGGAGAATAAAAAAAAACAATGCCTCGACCGACTTTTTCAGTTATTCCTGTGGAACAATGTGGTCCTGAAGCCAGAATTCAAATTCAATCTAGCAACAGGTATGGTTTTGTTTTTGCGATTTTCGCCACATTTCACGATATCAACATCGACATCATCGCGTGACCGACTACGTGATTCATTCTATCCACGACCTCGGCCATAGACTTCCCGGGTGACGAATTTCCTTCTAGGCAACAATGTGATCACAAAATTATGATAACGACGCAGGAGCTTTACGCTGCAAATTGAGCAAATGGACAACTGCGACATATGTGAACCTCAACTGGAAATGGATTGCGGAATTGGTTCTGGAATATGGGGGGGAGCAGACGCCAAAGCGTACGAGCAACTTTTCACTCTACCAGAGCCCTTCTCCAATCTTTAAAATGCCCAAAGCTGACATAAATCTCGCTTATCTCATCAATCTGCTATAGTCCCCCCTTAGTTTATGGGCCAAAGGTGCTCTTCTTTTATGCGTCTCATTCAGGCCTCCCCTTGGGCTGACCGTTGGCTACAGCTCCAACAGGGTTGAAGCATAAAAGACGAGGCAGCTAGCATTTGAAGGCCAACCCTGCAACAGGTTCATGGCAAGCCCCCATCCCCGCGGCCCTGGATATTTTTAAGCCGGACATTGTGATTGACCACTGGCCAGACGCTTTACCTGAAGCGTCCTATGACGCTCTCGGTGCTCATCCAAAAGTCCAGGAGGGGAGTTTCGGCTATTTTATGATTTCCTATGTAGGTCAGCAGTGTCCCACACCGAATTTGCCATGGCTATGTAACATAGGGTCCACCCTCCCTCGAGTTAAATTTAGAAAGTCCCGACTGTAGCTTTCGTCGCATTTTGCCTTTCAGTTTTCGATTCGGATCACTCCTGAAGGAAGTTTAGGTCATATGATGGGTATTTTTTGGCATTGATTCAAGTTAGTGGCCATCGCTTAATTTGTGCAGCACTTCAATTGATTTGTCAGACAAGATTCTGTCAAGTGCCCAAGCAATTAATTAACGCTGGAAACTCGTATGCATGCAAGTTCTGCACCGAAAATGCAACCGTAGCACATTGACGTCTAGTTCTTCCATTCCAATCTCTGGGAAAACTTGTTCACAAAGATGGCCGGATTGTCCCTTTTATGTTTAACATGATGACGTCTTTGGTTCAGTGCCCATCCCCTGCATGCATGGTCAGGGTACACAAAAATAGCACCTACATGTATAAAAACACCGAGGTCCAATTTCCTAAACTCGAAAAGAACTCGGTATTTTAGGCACCACGGCATTTGCAGCCGAAAAATGTGCAGCAGCAGGAAAGTTGGCAAGGCAAGAGATGGCATGAAACCTTCAGAGGTGCAGTAAATTAAAACTAAACCGGTTTAATGCAACGGAACAATCGCGTTCACGTGATGCTAACCGCCCAGTTATCACGAAGTTAACGTCGCTCGAGTCATTTGTAGTCCTAAAAACCATTGCCGAGGGCTTCGAGAAGGCTGACATTGGTGAGCGATGGAAGGTGTGCGATATCGTGCGTTGTTCAGCCTCGAATTATAAAAGCTCCATAATTAGGCAGATGAGGAACCATCGGCTCCAAGGCGATTGCCAAGCCATGTTAACACGACGACGCTCCTTGGCCTTCATTGATCCAATTTCCAAAGCTACTTTCTGCTGGCCACAGACCAAGATCAGATTGAGTCGTTCCATTTTTAACATCGCTCAATACCACCACCACCTAGTCCTTCGGAACATTCCTAACTCCCACAGCGTGTTATTCTAGCATGTCGTGCGTGCTGTTCCAAATCCCTAGTCTATAAATCTAGCAGTTTTTGTTGTTGAGCAGTCTCGATGAGGAAGGCGAAGGCACTTTGGTAAACCTAAAGTAGCATGCAGCGCCAATGGACATCGAAAGTGGTGTCATGGCGTCTTGAGACGACATCGATAACTGGAGGCGTGGCCAAAGTAAAATTTATCATCGACGTTCAAGCAGGCTTTGGCGTTTTAGGAGACTGATAATTTTGGGGTCGGCTAATACTGATTGAATCTCCCCTTATCCGAAACTCCGGAAACAGAAATATTCCCAAATCTGAAAATTTTTCAACACTGACTTGACGTCAGAAAAGTTGGAAATGTAAACATTTTCATGGTTCAATGTGCACAAACTTTGTATCGTACCTAAAAATTATCACAATACTGTATAAAATTGCCTTCAGGCTATGTGCATAAGGTGTATATTAAACGTAAATTGAATTTTGCGAATGCATGTAGGCTTGGCTCCTATCCCAAAGATATCTCATCAGGAATATGCAAATATTCCAATTTCCGATAAGGGCTATTCAATTTGTATCCTGATTTTAGTTTTTGAAAATTTAATCTCGAAGCCCGCAGCTTATCTGCTAATTGAACCCTCATCACTACGGTGCAACATTTCAGAAAATAACATGGTCAATCTTATTAAAATACTTAAATTTAAGAGTATTCGGGCTGGGAAAGCCTTAAAAACGGATCCTCAAAATCTGCACTAAAAAAAACATACGATCATGGCAGCCGCTCCATTTTTTTGGTCAATAGATGTGACGTACATGTGCAGCTATGGGACGTCACATCTATTGACCAACAAAACTGGAGCAGCTGCCATGGTTCATGATCCATTTCGCTATAGATAATGGACAGTAGAAATAAATGTATTGGTTTTCTATCTGTAAAATTGTTTCCACACTGGAGGAAACAGTAACTCTTTGTTGCTATAGTTGGTTCACAATTTTTTTTAACATAACTTTACATGCATCGCTGCAGAAGTGTAGGTTTTCCAGAAACAACTGGCAACCAATTACCAACAGAATGTTCGTTCCTCTTTGGTTTCCTCCACCTACGTGTACATGTACTGTACGTCCACACTTGAGGAAACATATCTAGGAAGGTTCTGTTGCTAATAGGTGGCCAGTTGTTTCTGAAAACCTAAACTTAAGCAAGCAATGTAGGTAACAATTTATTTATGTTTTCTCCAGTGTGGAGCTATACTGTAGCTGAACATTTGCATCGAAAATTCAATATACCTTGCATAATTTTGGCAAAATTCATCAAAATAGCCTCTCGAACGCCTGCCACAGGTGAGGTGCATCTCGCCTACAGATTGCCGATAAATTCTCATAAATTTCATCCGAAAGTAAACTCCTATTTTTAAGATGGCCTGTCTTGATCGTCCCGGCCCCCACACAAGCTCTCCGATATTATTGGCCCTCACCCCCAACGTGCCACGCACGCAGTCGTGGCCTCACTTTATGCACCTTACATGTACATCGTTCGATGGGGTCTTCCCGAATTGCGTTGGTAGATTTCGAGGGAGACCCGAAATGTTTATTTTCGAGGGCCCGAACCAGGAATGCAACCGCTTGGGTATTACAGAAAACAGATCCGAATTTCGAGCGAAGAGTTTTCCCACGCATCCACCTACGTGGACCAGGAGGAAGCGGGGCCTCCGATAACCGCCCAGGCCTTCCTCCCCAGATTTCTGTTTTTGCCCCTGGAATTAATCGATTTTCACCATATTAAAACTTCTGGAAATCCACGGGCCCGGTTTTTCGTTTGAAGTCGAGCCTTCCCAGAGGTAACATCCGTCTAATTTTTGTTTTTCTTTCTTTTATTTTTGCAGACTCAAAAACCGGAACAGAGCGTGCTACAAGCCCTCGAAAGTCTCAGCGATGTTCAGGTTGGTGCACAATTATGGTATCTTTGCTGACTAGTTGATGCATGGTATCTTTGCTGACTAGTTGATGATTATCTTTGCTGACTAGTTAATTGATTCGGTCTTCTGTGCAACATTCTGCGTACCACTCGCATCTACCATCCTCGCGAGCTTGCATTTCAACAACTTTCTAGTTGAAAGTGCATTCCAAATCAAAAATTGTCTTTGCTCGGCCCAGTCACCATGAGCATCGCCCCTCTTTTTCAAATTTAAGGCCATGGCACACGCCTAGCGAACAAGGTCAGGTGCACAATGCGCATACTTAGAATTGTTGCTACGCAAGACTACCTGATTCCTAGGTTGCATTGTTAACGGCGAGGCCTTGTTATTTCATGCAGCACATTCAATCAAGTCATCTAGTCACTCAGAACCGGATGAGGAGACCGCGTGATTTGCGAAGTGCGCTGCTGCGCAACCGCGCCACCAACACCAGTGGCAACTGTTTTGGATGTTGAAGAAACCAAATGTTCAATCAAAGCAATGCTTCCAGAATTTTTTTCCCCCCAAAATCTGCAGAGAGCTTCTGTCGCCATTGGCTAACAGAGACCCGTGTAGGAAGATGTGTGGAACTGACAAGATTATGTGAGTTTGGGGTCTCTGATAGCCTATGGCGACTGGAAGCACTGCATTATTGTTTGGCCATTAGGTTTCTTCAGCGTCCAAAAGTGTAGGAAATTTTGGAACGTAATTGTCGTGACGGTATAGAAGTTGTCATTCTAACTCATCGAATTCATTCTATTGGTCGTTCCTTTCCCATGCAATCCGGAATTGGAATGGATTACCTAAGGATAATCGGTGTTATTTTTCCAAAGATAATGCCTCCAATAAAGATAATGTTCCCAAGACAAATGCCTGCAACATTTGCGAGGCATGGAGGCATTTCCGCGCCATTTTCAAAAAAGTTTTTTTTGAACTTTCATCCGGATTTTGAGAGGACACTATACAGCACATCTTTAGCCAAAATTACATATTTGGCGTCACAATCGAAATTGAACTGAACTTGCATGCTGCGCCATTTTTAATTTTTTTTTTTTTTTTAACATGAAATTCTATTTAATCGTAGAAGTAGTTTTTGTTTTGGGAATGTTTTCTACAAGACGAAGCAACGCTGCAGTACGAAAATAAGCCATTGGTGGAGTCGAGCTTCTAGCTGTCGACTCAATGGATTTTGCAACATTGCAGAATTGAGAATTGGGGGATTGACGTTGAAAAATGCACATTGCTCGGTTAAACATGTTTGATAAATACACGCGTTTATTTACAAAATTGATAATAGGTAAGCACGCTCTGGCAACCTATAGGCAGCTAGCCAATGGCCTAGAAATTGAATGCCGTTCCTGGGAGATGAGCGATGGAAAGCACGTTGCCGCAATTGTTTGGTTTAATAAATAGAAGTTGGTTTTGAACTCCTGAACGAACCGTTCTATTTCTGGCGCGCAGTACGTGTACTAATGCACTGGCAATAATTGTATATTTACACAATGCTGTACCTTACGCCTACTGTCGCTCGGGCCGTCTACCATTGTCAGGGGTGCTAAAAGGTAGACAGGAAAAGGGGATCCAATGACAGTTGTTATTGTTGTCGAAATGAGCATGCACGGATACCACTCAATTCTCCTGCTCACGCACTACTCCCAACCTACTCCAATCCCACAATTTAATGGAATCCAATCCAACCATCCCACGAGCGGCTCAGCCTGCTTACAAGGTGCAATTTTCCAAGAGGGAAACCAAAAAATGCGAGGAGACTAAACACACTCCGGAGGGGGTGTCGGACGGTTGGCGTTTGCCCACACTCCTCACCCACCCGAAAACCCACAAGAGCGGCTCGTCTTTTAAAAGTCCTGCCACAGAAAAAAAAAATGGCGGCGTAGGCAGCGACAGCAAACCAATGAAGGATGGGGGGCAATGCGCTCAAACATGGCTGCGTGCCTACGGCAACTTGATCTTTTCATCCCAATTTATAAACCGTATAAGCCCCGATTTACGAACCATCGGGCACTCCCTTTTACGACCCCTCCTCGGCGTGTGGACGAAGATGTCCTTGTTTATGAACATGTGGACCATATTTCAATAAGGTGTTATGAAGCTCCTGCCTTAAATTGCCAATGCGATATAGGGCGAGTGTGGAAATTTGCGGACTGTTATAAAAGTTGTAATTAGGAGTACTCGGACAGAAACTTTACGAATGGCACTTTTGGCAGCGCAAAAGTTGTGCATTAATTGGTCTAACAACGGAAACTTTTGAGGGAATTCTTTAAACGGGGTTTCCAAGACCTGGAAAAGCCAGGGAACTTGAAAATGTCTGGAAAAGTAAGGGAAGAATGGTTTATTTTGAAAAAAAAGTCAGGGAAATTCAACGCAGTCATGGCGATCCAAAATGAATACTTCTACATGGTTAGCTCAGGGCCCATTTTCTGAGTAAAAATTTGCAAAGTTCTCTAGGTTTTCCGAGTACAAACTTGCAAAATTTTCCACGTTTTCCGAGTAAAATTTACAAAATTTTCCACGTTTTTTCTATGTTAGTTTTCGATTTTGCAAAATGTCAATTTTTCACATAATTGGTCATGGAAATTTTTTTAAAACCTGGAAAAGTCAGGGAAATTGAAAATGAAATTTCTGGGGGAACCCTGTTAAACCAATTAGTATGTGCAATTCGTAATGCCTCTGAGTACTTCTGAGGGTCACCTTGTTGTCTTTAAGTTTTTAGTTCTATCTTACTCGACAAAGTGAAATAGTGCTTACATTTTTAGATTTTATTATACCCTTTGTATTGCTGATAAAATGTCGAAGAAAAGCAAAAAGTGCTTTCTAATGACAAACTACACGTACAGCATATGGTGAGAAGAAAAACTTGTTAATCAAGTACCAAGATTTATTCTCTTTATCAAGTGTTCGGTGAATTGATCAAGGAAACATCACCGCCAGTTTAACCATAAACTGGTTCTTTTGATAATATCGCTGTTCTTAAAAAAACTGAGACATCACCAGAATGTCCTAACAGTCTTTGGAATAATTGCATCAGAAGCGGGGCCTGGAGCGCTTTAAATATGGTTTGCATTAATTCTTAATACGAACTATCTTTCAATTCCTCTCCTATAGGGCATTATCTAATAATGTTAATTACGTCGTTTAAGACGAACTCGGATAAAACCAATGTTCGGTGACGACGAACACGTTTTTCGAGATTCCAAGCATTCACCAAGCATAAAACCAATCCGATTTTTCGAGAAAAATGTCTAATATGATTATAGACAATCTTCGACAATGGATTATTTTAGGTAATCTATAATTGTTTTTACTTCGAGAGATTGTGTATGATAAGTCATTGCAGCTCAAGTACATTTTTAATGTTTAAAACGTCTAGTTCTTAATGTTGAAGAGCTGAAATATTTGCTCTTAGAGGGGGGCAATTTTGAAATATTTGCTGTAA